>JAJPUD010031426.1:0-12530 GCA_023553655.1 Myrmecobius fasciatus | reverse complement strand
TTATTTTTACTTTATTTTGCCTCCTTCCCCCCTTTTTTTTTCAGTATCGTATCCCTTTCACCTCTAATTTCTTTTCCATTATTATCAAAGAAAAATCAAATTATACCCCCATTCTTTAAGGATACCTATAGTAGAAATATAGTTCTCAAGAGTTCTTTTCTTTTTACCTTTTTATGCTTCTCTTGAGTTCTGTATTTGGAGGTCAAATTTTTTGTTCAGATCTGGTCTTTTCATTAGAAGTAGGTGAAATTCTCCTGTATCATTGAATGATCATCTTCTTCCCTGGGAGATGATGCTCATTCTAGCTGGATAACTTATTTTTGTCTGTAATCCAAGTTCTTTTGCCTTTCGGAATATCTGATTCTAGATCCTTCGATCCTTCAATGTGGAAGCTGACAGATCTTGTATAATTCTAATTACAGTTCCTCGGTATTTGAATTGTTTCTTTCTAGCTGCTTTTAATATCTTTTCCTTGGTGCGATAGTCCTGAAATTTGGCCACGATATTCCTTGGGGTATTAATTTTGGGGTCTCTTTCAGGAGGTGATCTGTGAATTCTTTCAATACCAATTTTGCCTTCTGATTCTAAAACATCAGGGCAATTCTCTTTCATGATTTCCTGGAAGATAGCATCAAGGTTCTTTTTATCATTGTGGCTTTCAGGGAGTCCGGTAATCCTCAAATTGTCTCTCCTGGATCTGTTTTCCAAGTCAGTTGTTTTTCCTAGGAGATATTTCATATTTTCTTCTATTTTTTCATTTTTTTTTGTTTTTGTTTGACTGATTCTTGAAGTCGAGTTATTTACTTCTATTTGTTCAATGTTAATTTTTAGAGTATTATTTCCTTCAGTTATCTTTTTTAGCTCCTTTTGTACCTGGCCAATTGAATTTCTTTTTTCAATGCATTCTTTTTCCATTTTGCCAATTTTATTTTTCAATGAATTGTTGTCTTTTTCCAATTCACCAATTTTGTTTTTCAGTGAATTGTTGTCTTTCTCAAATTTGCTATTTTTATGTACCAGTGAATTGGTGATTTTTTTTCCAATTCACCATTTTATTTTCCAGTGAATTGGTGATTTTTTCCAATTCATCAATTTTATTTTTCAGTGAATTGTTTTTTTTCCAATTCGCCAGTCCTGTTTTCCAGTTTTTGATATCTCTGTTGCCCTGATCTCAATTTATTTCCCCATTCTTCTTCTTGCTCTCTTTTGAGATTCTTTATGCAATATTCCAGGTAAGCCTTCTGGAAGGGAGACCAGCTTAAGTCCACCTTTGTTGCTTCATCTGGGATTGTTTTCAGAATTTCAGGATCTGGCGACTGCTCTATTTTTTCACCCTAAAAGCTGTCTATGGTGAGATCTCTTTTCTGCTTCTTACTCATAATTTTGAGCTGAGGTATCAGTCACCAGCAGGGAATATTGCCGCAGTTTCAATTTGCCCTGGGGCAGTTTGTCGACCTGACTTCCGGGCTGAGGCTGAGGCTGGTTAGGCTAGATTAGCACTAGGACCACGTTTTCAGCTGCTCTCAATCCACTCTTTACCAAAGGCAGATCTGCCAAAGCACTTGCCAGCAAACAGAGCAAAGTGGCCCAGGCGTCTCCCAGGGTCTTCCTGGGTGCCTAAAATCTGCCCCTCTATTGCAGCCCTGACTTTTGCCCCAGCTGGCGTCTGATTGCGACCAGAGGCCGATTTCCTGAGGCTAACCTCAAATGTTTTTTCAAAGTAGATTGTTGATAGACCTGCTTTGTAGTCCAAGTGTTTGGTGGATCCCTCACTCCCGAACCAGTTCAGAGGCTCAATTTGTCTGGGTCTGAGGGAAGGTCTCAGGAGCTCACAGAGAACGCTGTCTGCAGTTCACCATCTTGGCTCCGCCCCTCCCCTTGATCCTATTTTCACTGGCCTGGAATTCTCCTATCAATGTTTCCTCCTAGCTTTCCTGAATTTCTCTAATCAATTCTCACTTAAATTCTCAATTAATTTCCCACTTTCTACAAGAAACCTTCCAAGTCTAACTTGATAGGAATGCTTTCCCTTTTGTGCACAGTATTATTAAACTATAAAAATGTAAGCATCTTCAGAGCAAGAGTATTTTTTTCTCTTATTTTTCCCTATCCCTAAAATTTGGAATATTGTCTGGAACATAGTAGACATTTAATAAGGGGTAGCTAAACCCATGACTGCAATTTATCTATTAGTTAAACAATATTTTTTGTAACCAGTCTCTCTGTTATTCAAGTCATATTCCACAGACCTGCCTAATTGCTATTTTTAAAGGAGAACTCTGAGTATATTACTCCTCAGCTCAAAACAATTCCAATAGTTCCATCTTGACATTAGAGTAAAATAGAAATCCCCCTGTCACTGAAAGCCTTCACAATTTCAATCAAATGCATGCATTGGTTTTGATCATACTTAACTCCCTAAAAAACGCTGGATATAATTGGCCTACTTGCCATTCATCAATCTGACACTCCACAAATTATCACTGTTTAGATATCTAGGTGATGCCATGGATAGAGGAGGAGTCTTATAGTAGAAGCATCAACATTTAAAACCACCTTCATCCAATTTACTGACTCTACCTTTGGACAATTCACTTAAATTTGTTCTGCCTCAGTTTTGAAAACTATAAAATATAGATAATATTGACACCTACCTCCAATGATTGTTGGGAGAATTAATTGAGATATTAACAAGCATTAATAAAATGGCTGAAATATAGTAAATGTTTAATGATTCTTTCCTTTCTCCATTCCCTTCCTCACTTCCTCCCAAACTCCTTTTCCTTGCTCCCTTCTTTTCTCATCCTCTTCCTTTTTTTTACTTTACTCTTTCCCTCTTTTGTTCCTTCCTTCCTTTTCCTTTTTTTTTAATTTGAGTGAAATTAGGTTAGTCTGGGATATATTGTACAATAAATGTAAAATATGTCAGTGAAAGTCAAAAATAAATACTAACAAAAATAAAGGAATTTTTCTAGCATTCATTCTATAGTTATCACTCTGAGAGAAACATTTGTTAAAGGTGGCCACTAGTGAAGCAATAATATGTGTAATATTTTTGTCCACACATTTCTCAAGCTTGAATTATATAGAGCAGAGCTACATGTGCAAAACTTGCGGAATCATAAAACATTGTTTTATGTGTTTTGTGTGTGGGAAAGACCTCTTCTTAGCAGTATCAGGATCAATTCCCAGCCACCAGACATAGCTTCTGGCTAGTGCTTTCATGCAAACAATCCCCATATGTGACTCAAGTCATGTGGCCAAGATAATGTGACAACTGCCTTCTGGAATAACTGAGCAAGTCACCCATAAAAATGGGAAAGTGAAAGAGAATCCTCCATGGACAGATAGTGTATGTTCTAGGCTTGCCAGGAATTTGAGTTCCTAAGGCAATTTTTCTGCTAACCCATTAATAGTTCAAGACATTGGCCAGTCTGGGATCCAAGGCAATTAGTTATAAGACTGATTAGCCCAAAGATGATTTCTCTTAGAAATCTGTAGCAGAAAAGTAGGAAAGCCTATGGACACCAGAAAGGGAGGAAGGGGAAAAGTATCTACTGGTAGCTACACAATAATGATATTTAAAGAAAGGACCTAGAGTTGTTGCTTGTCATAAGATAATATTTTTAAAACATTTAGCACAGATCTGACATGTGTATGGGCACTATGTAAGTGCTCATACCTTTTTTTTTTCTCTTCCCCCTTACCTTCTTTGCATCCTCCAGAGAGAATTTATGGGAGAAATAAAATCAATCAAAACATTTGTAAAATACCTATTATGTTACATAGATTGTGTTAAGGGCTATGATTACAAAAAACAAAAGATGAAAACAAAGATAATGCCTGCCTTCAAGAAGATTACAATTTAATGAAGGAAAAACAAGCAAACATTTTTTTAAAGCTAGATACAATATAAATAAGGAATAAAAGAAAGAAGGCACTAAAGTTAAAGCGGGCTGGGGAAGGCTTCCTATAGAAGATGAAGTTACTGGTACTTAAAGGAAGCTTGGGAGGTCAGTAATATAAGTGAGAGAGGCAGAACAACAATGTTTCAAGCATGAGGTACAGACAGAGAAAATTTTCAATGTTGAAAGATGAAGTTTATTAGTCAGAAGGCCAGTGTCATTGAATCAAAGAATATGAGTTGGGAAGCAAGAAGAAAAAAGATGAAACATAAGGTGGGACTAGGTTGTGAAGGGCTTTGAACTTTTTGTTTTTGCTTCTGGGGGCAATAGGAAGCCATGGGAGTTTCTTGAATAGGGAAGGTAACTGCATTTAGATGAATATGTTATTTTGGTTGTTATTTTGTTTTGTTTTTAACATGGAAGGTTTACTCACAATAATAAAATCTCACATCTATTGAGGCATTAAAGTTATTATAATACTTACATTATAACTATAATCAGGGATGTTCTGGAAACTGTTTTAATAACCAGTTCCCAAAAATGCATGGATGACACATTTTTAAGTTTAATTTGCATTTTAACATTTTCCCCATCATTTTTTCAAGTCTAGAAAATGAAAAACATGAAAAGATCAAATTCTGATTTTTGACATATGCTCATTTCTGTGATGTAAATGTTCAGACTGCAAATGTAACAATCTGTTCTTGCTGGCCATTATGAGCTACATCCCTTATAACACTGGCTTTATTATTAGTATTACTCTATGCAGTTGGATCACTTTGCTTGTCTTTATACTAGGTACCTGTTTCTTTGAAACTGTAGGATAAATGTACTTTCCTGGAATACACATAAGGGAGATGTGATAGTTTTCAGACATGTTTTCCAATGAAGATATTTCATATTTATGTGGCACTTTGAAGGTTTTAAAATGAATTGAGCTGGTTTTGTTTGTTTGTTTTCACATTAATTTCATTTATAAGATGGTTTACACTTTGTTAAATATTTTACATATGTAATCTCATTTGATATCCACATGTTAGAGAAATAGGTGATATGAACTCTATCATACAAATGAGGAAATTAATACTCAGAATAGTAAAGTAAATTATTCTTGGTAAAATTATTACTTTGGAGCATGACTCAGGATTCAAACCAAAATATTTATCATTCTCCTCCTTCTGCTAACTTTGCTCTGCATTAATTCATACAAATCTAAATTTTCTTTATATTCATTATTAGAAAGTGATTTCCTCAATACTGCTTGATAATTATGTTCCACTGTGCTACAGAGAGAAAGAATGGAATCATGCTAAACAGGGATAATTTAAATAATTTATGGAAAGAAGTTCTTCATTGGAAGCAAATTCTCAGATGGTGCAAAGACTGACTTCATATAAGGTGGAATGGCAATGGTTTAGAAGAAAGTTTGAGCCAGAGGTTCTGGAATCCAAGTATAAGATAGGACATGGTAGTTCAATGAGAGGCCATTGCTATATCTAGAGTTAAGCAAGGATGTAACTGGAAGATAAAATGTAGCAGTTTCCTCATTTGTAAAATGGAATGGAGAAAGAAATGACAAACCAATCCAGTGTCTTTGCCAAGTATGTCCCAAATAAGGTCTTAAAAAATTGGACACAGTGGGTGGAGCCAGGATGGCAGAAAGCAGACATGGCTTTCAATGACTTCTTCTAAATTTCATTCAAACCAACACAAAGTCAAGCCTCTTAATTGCTTTTGGATTGACAGAACCCACAAATATTTGGAATACAACACATTTCCAAAAGAGTATACTTTGGAAGAATGTCAGTATAAGTCTGTTTCAATCAGGCAGGAGGACAGTCTGGCAAGCAGCATAGAAAGCCCAGGGCAAGGATGGGGAAGGGGATCCAGAGCACTGTGGCATCCACACAGTGGGGGATCTTATGTGAGGCTCTTAGGTTACTGTGTCCTGTTTGCAGGCAGGTGCTTAGTAGATTTGCTGTAAAACCCCCAAAAGCAAATACAAAAAAAGAAAAAAAATTGAAAGCCACTAAACTCAGAAAAATGCAGGACTTGGCCTTGATTACCCAGCACCAGAAATCACTCAGAAAGAAATGGTTTCAGGGCAAATTAAAACAGCTGTCACCTCTTTGCATTAAGAGCAGATTTCAATCCTTAAAAATGAGCAGAAAAACAAAAATAATTCTGATCATTAAAAACTTTTATGGAGAGAAAACAGACATCATATCCTGAGGTTTGCGCAAGCAAATCAACTCCACATGAAGCCCCAAAGGGAAATATGAGCTAGTCTCCATTTCACACGGCTTTCTTGGAAGATTTCAAAAAGGATCTTAAAAGACAGAAGAAAAATGGGGAAAGGAAATCACATCATTGCAAGAGAGGATGGAAGTGGAAAAACAGAAGTTATGTGAAGAAAACTTCTTAAAAATTAGATTTGAAGAAATGGGAAAAGCACATAACTCCTTACAAAACAGATACAACAAAGATACCAATTCAATGAAAAACAGAATTTGTGAAATAGAAAAAATGCAATAAGCAAAACAGTTTAATTGGGCAAATACAAAAGAAGCTAAAAAAGATAAAAGAAAATACAGGAAAAATTAGAATTGAACAAATAGAAGTTATTGACTCAATAAAGCTTTTTTTATTTATTTATTTTTTATTAAAGCTTTTTATTTGTATAACATATGTATGGGTAGTTCCCCAGCATTGATTTTTACAAAGCTTTCCATTACAAATTTTACCCCCAGTCCCCTCCCCGCCCCTACATGGCAGGAGGTCCACTACATGTTAATAATGTTGAAATACTTGACAAGTTGTGCAAGAAAAATCCTATCTACAAGAAAAAAAAAAAGAAAATAAGAGAAAGGAAACACAATGCAAGCAAACATCAATGGAAATCATGAAAATGTTATGTTGTGGTCCATATTTCATATCCCTCTCTCTGGGTGTATATGATCTTCTTCAGTGAACAATTGCAACTGGTTTGAGACAATTCTTTGTTGCAGAGAGCCATGTCCATCAGAATTGATCATCATGTAATATTGTTGTTGCCGTGTATAATGATATCCTGGTTCTGACTCAATAAAGCTTTAAGAATCAGTCAAAGAATCAAAAATTGAAAAAAAAGTATAAGAAAATGTAAAATACTTCATTGGAAAAACAACTGAAAATTGTTTTTCAACAAATGGAAAATTTAGGGGGAAAAACTGCCCTGATGTCCTAGAATTATAAGGTAAAATAGCCATTGAAAGAATTCACCAATTACCATCTGAAAGAGACCCCAAAATGAAAACTCCAAGGAATATCAGGGCTAAATTTCATAACTATTAGATCAAGAAAAAACTAGTGCAAGCAGCCGGAAACAATTCAAATACTGAGGAGTCAATCTAAAGATTACCCAGGACTATCTGCTTCCACATTAAAGGATCAAAGAGCCTGGAATCTGATATTCCAAAAGGCAAAGGAACATGGATTACAACCAATAATAAGCTACCCAGCTAAAATGAGCATTATGTTTCAGGGAAGAAGATGGACATTCAATGTGGATTTCACTTATTTCTGAGGAAAAGATGAGAACTAAAAAAAAAAGTTGATCTCCAAATACAGAACTCAAGAGAAGCATAAAAAAGTAAAAACAAAAGAACACTTGAGAACTATATTTCTGTTACTGGTATACTTAGAGAGTGCAGACATAATTTGATTTTATTATGAAAATATGAAAAAGTAACAGGAGGTAGAAAGGGGATTGTACTGGGAAAAGAGGAAAGTGGAGGTGAAATGAGGCAAATTGCATCTCCTGAAGATGCAAAAAAAGACCTATTATAATTGAGGGAAAGAAGAGAGGAGGATGAACATTGTGTTAATCTTACTCTCATCAGATTTAGCTCCAAGAGAGAATATCAGATGTATTTGATTTAACAGAGAAATTTGTCTCACATTTTAGGGAAGTGGGAGGGGAAAAGGGGAAAGAAAGGGAGAGGCTAATAGGAAAAAGAAACAGAGTAATATGGGGAAATGTAAAAAGGGGGTAGGGGCTCTAAAAGAGGGAAGGTTGTTTGAGGGAGGTCGTAGTCAGAAGCAAAATACTGGGGAGGAGTGAAAGGGGAAAGGAAAAATAAAATCATAACTTGGACTAAATAAGATGGCATAAAATATAGTTAGTCATTTTAACTCTTAATATGAAAGGTATGCATATTATCATAAAAAAGTGAATAGCAGACTGGAATAAAAACAAGAATTCTACAATATACTTTTCAAATAAACACATTTAAAGCAGAGTGATACATATAGAATGAAGGTAAAGGGCTGGAGCAGAATTTATTATGATTTCGATGAAGCAAAAAAAAGGGGGTGGGGTAACAATCCTCATCTTAGATCAAGCAAAAGCAAAAATAGTTCTAATTAAAAGAGATATGGAAGGAAACAATAATTTGCTAAAGGGTACCACAGATAATGAGGACATATCAATACTAAACATATATGCACCAAGTGGTAGAGCATCTAAATTCCTAGAGAGAAGTTGAGAGCTGCAAGAAGAATTAGACAACAAATCCTAATGGGGGAGAACTAGATAAATCAAACCATAAAATAAATATTTAAGGAACGAGTTAAGGAGGTAAACATAATTTTAGAAAAGTTTGGTATTATAGATCTTTGGGGAAAATTGAATGGAGACAGAAAGGAGGACACTTTTTTTCTCAGTGATTCATGGAGTCTATACAAAAATTGAGCATGTATTATGACATAAAAACCTCAAAATCAAACACAGAAAGGCAAGAACAGTAAATGTATTTTTTCAGCTCATGAGACAACAAAAAGTACATGCAATAAAAGGCCAGGGAAAAATAGACCAAAATTTAATTGGAAACTAAATAATGTAATCCTACAGAATGACTGGCTGAAACAACAAATGAGAGATACAATCAATAACTTCATCCAAGAGAATGACAATAAGGAGAAAACAAGCCAAAATTTGTGGTATGCAGCCAAAGTGGTTATTAGGGGAAAATTTGTATCTCTAGATGCTTAGTGCAATAAAATAGAGAAAGAACATCAATGAATTGGACTTGCAATTAAAAAAGCTAGAAAAAGAACAAATTAAAAACTCAATTAAATACCAAATATGAAATTCTAAAAATAAAAGGGAGATTAATAAAATTGAAAATAAGAAAACTATTGCATTAATAAATAAAATTAAGAAAAAGTAAGAAGGAAGTCAAATTGTTAGTCTCAAAAATGAAAAGGGAGAAATTTCCACCACTAAAAAGGAAATTGGAGCAATTATTAGGAGTTATTTTGCCCAACTATATATAAATAAATTTGATAATTAAGAGAAATTGAGAAATAATTACAAAAAATAGATTGCCAGAATTAACAGAAGAGGAAATAAATTAGAGTCTCATTTTAGAAAAAGAAATAGTATAAACTACCAATCAACTCCCTCAGAAAAAAATCTCCTAGTCCAGAGGAATTTGCATGTGAAGTCTACCAAATATTTAAATAACAATGAATTCCAATACTACCTAAACTATAAGAAAAAAAAGATAGGAAGAGAAGCACTCCTACCAAATTCCTTTTATGTCACAGATAATGCTGTTGATACATAAATCAGATATGATGAAAACAGAAAGAAAATCATAATCCATTTTCCCAAATGAATATTGATGTAAAAATATAAAAAATATATTAGCAAAGAGACTGTAGAATGTCATTCCCAGGAGAATTGTCTTATAATTCCTTCCCAGAGGGTAAAAGAATGCCTCAGAAAGAAGTGTTGTTCAATGTAGGTTTTCAAGCAAATATTTGAAAGCTTTTTTTTTGGGGGGGGGGCTATAGATGGGATTCCTTTAAAGTTAATTGCTGAGGGGCAGCTAGGTGGCGCAGTGGATAGAGCACCAGCCCTGAAGTCAGGAGGACCTGAGTTCAAATCTGGTCTCAGACACTTAACATTCCCTAGCTATGTGATGTGACCCTGGGCAAGTCACTTAACCCCAATTGCCTCAGCAAAAAGCAAAAAAAAAAGTATCAATATAAAGTTGATTGCTGAGATTGGCTTTGACAATGAGATGCTTTCTGACAAAGAAATTTAGTATGCCTATAATTTGCTGCCTCATGTGCTTGCCTCCATTATATATGATTTTAATTCTCTGGACAAATAAAAGTTAGTAATAGTTTCTGTTATATAAATTGTACCCTCCAACTATGGTGTTCACCAAGAAAACTTTAAACAGTCTTTGTTCAAAGTATCTGTCCTAAATAGCTGTTTCTTTGAGACTGTAAGATATATGGTTTTTTTTCTCCCAAAATATAAACATAAGGCACTTATAATGATTTTCAGGAATGTTTTCCAGGGAAGATATTTGATCTTTAAATGGTTCTTTGAACATTTTAAAATGAAATGAGCAGATTTTGTTGGTTTGCTTTCACATGACTTTCATTTCAAATATGGGTTGCACTATGTTAAACATTTTACATACATAATCTCATTTGATCTTAACATATTAGAGAACTAGGTGATGTATACTCTACTATACAAATAATAGAAAAGAAGACTACAGAAAAAATCATAAAAGGTAAACAAAAGACAGATGATATACTGATAGTAGCCAATTATTCTTAGAGATCATTTAAATTATTTCATAATGATACAGATATCTCATATGGTAAGACATTTTATTAATGTAAATGCACATGGATTGATCATTATCCTAATATGAAGCCTAGGAAATCCATCTCATAAAAGTAACATTTGGAAAAGTTGGCATATATCATTGTCCAGAAATTTTTAAGACCATTATTGCATGTTGAGTACAATTTCAGGAAGACATTAATGTATCAATCTACAGAAATTCAAGAAATGCTTAATATGTGCTAGATATATGACTAGGCACTCGGCGGGGGGGGGAATTAAAAATGTTATTTGAAAAGAATCTTATCCTCAAGAAGATTATTATCTATTAGGAAAATGTGTCTGAGAACTTGTGTAAATGTGTATGTCCATATCCATGCACACATATGTGGAGGATATATTTATATATCTAAATAAACATATGCATGGTATATAAGAATAAATACAAATATATAAGCATGTGATCAACCAGGAATTTTTAAGCTCCTTTGAGCTCCTTTGATCATATGCTACTTGGTCATTTGTTTTTTCTAATTCTTTAGCTAAGCTGCAATGAAAATATAAATCAAACTATAAATATGAAAACTGTGTAACAAAATTGATGCTGCAAAGTAACAGGTAACAGAGTTCTACTGCAGTTTGCTTATTACATACTAACGTGGATTTCTGGGGGGTGGAGCCAAGATGGTGAACTGCCGACAGCATTTTCTGTGAGCTCCTGAGACCTTCCCTCAGACCCAAACAAATTGAGCCTCCGAACTGGTTTTGGAGTGAGGGCTCCACCAAACACTTGGACTACAATGCACTTCTATCAAAAAATTTACTTTGAAAGAATTCCTGAGAAAGTCAGTTTCAGATGTGCAGGCTATCCACAGCTGGCTGCCAGCCGGGGCAGAAGTTGGGGCTGGGACAGAGTGGCGAATTTTAAGCACCCAGGAAGTCCCTGGGAGACACTTGGACCACTTTGCTTTGCTTGCTGTCAGGTTCTTTGCCAGATCTAACTTTGGTAAAGGGTAGATTGAGAGCAGCTGAAAGCTTGGTCCTAGTGCAGATCTAGTGTGATCAGCTTGCACACCTGAAGTCAACTCAGCAAATTGCCCCAGGGCAAATTGAAACTGCCACCTGTCTGACACTTGTTCCTCAGCTCAAAAACATGAACAAAACGCAAAAGAGAACTCTCACCATAGACAGCTTGTACAGAGAGAAAGTAGGGCAGTTGCCAGATCCTCAGATTCTGAAAATAATCCCAGATGAAACCACAGAGGCGGACATGAGCTGTTCCCCTTTTCAGAAGGTTTTCCTGGAAGATTGCAAAAAGAATCTCAAAAGAGAGCTAGAAAAAGAATGGGGAAATAAATTGAGATCAGTACAAGAAGTATATAATGCCCTGCAACAGAGATGTGAAAACTGGAAAACAAGCTTGGTGAATTACAAAAAGACAACAATTCACTGAAAAACAAAATTGGTGAATTGGAAAAAATCACCAAATCACTGGAAAGTAAAAATGGTGAATTGGAAAAATCATCAGTTCACTGGGAAAAAAAATGGTGAATTGGAAAAATACAACAATTCACTGAAAAATAAAATGGGCAAAATGGAAAAAAAGAATGCATTGAACCAAAAAATTCAATTGGCCAGGTACAAAAGGAGATAAAAGATAACTGAAGGAAATAATACTTTAAAATTTAAAATTGAACAAATAGAAGTAAATGACTCAACAAGACTTCAAGAATCAGTCAAACAAAAACAAAAAAATGAAAAAATAGTAGAAAATATGAAATATCTCCTAGGAAAAACAACTGACTTGGAAAACAGATCCAGGAGAGACAATTTGAGGATTATCGGACTCCCTGAAAGCCACAATGATAAAAAGAACCTTGATGCTATCTTCCAGGAAATCATGAAAGAGAATTGCCCTGAAGTTTTAGAATCAGAAGGAAAAATTGGCCTTGAAAGAATTCACCGAACATCTCCTGAAAGAGACCCCAAAATTA
>JAJPUD010031424.1:0-12531 GCA_023553655.1 Myrmecobius fasciatus | reverse complement strand
ATAATTTATCCTATCTAGCATGTATTAGATTACCTGTCATCTAGGGGTGGGGGGTGGGGGGAAGGAAAGGAAAAGCTTGGGAAAAAAAATTTTTTTGCAAAGGTCAATGTTGAGAGGTCATATGTTTTGCAAATAAAAAGCTTTATTAAAAATAAATAAATAAACCCAAAGACCCCAGCTTTTGGGATAAGAACTCACTATTTGACAAAAACTGCTGGGAAAATTGGAAACTAGTGTGGAAGAAATTAGGGCTTGACCCACACCTAACACCACATACCAAGATAAGATCTAAATGGGTTCGTGATTTAGACATACAACCATCAATTTTGATGAACATGACTTTTTCCAACAATGAGATGGCTGATGCCAGTACCAATGATCTTGTGATGAAGAGAACCATCTATACCCAGAGAGAGGACTGTGGGAACTGTGTGGATCACAACATAACATTCTCACTCTTTTTCTTGTTTGCTTGCATTTTGTTTTCTTGCTCATTTACTTTCCTTTTTTGATCTGATTTTTCTTGAGCAGCAAGAGAATTGTATAAATGTTCATACATATTGGATTTATATATTTTAACATGTTTAACATAAAAAAATAAAGTTTGTTGTGGGGGGGAGGGGAAAGAATGATTTCAAAGCCAGACAGGAAGGATGGAGGCAAATGCCAAGTTTCTCAACCATTATCTGAATGGTTGACCTCCATGTTTCTTAACCCTTCCAGCTCAGATACTGTAGGTCCTCATGCAAGTTTAACCTCTAATACTCTTTGTTCTATAATCTAAGATCTCTCCTAGTTCTGGGATCCTATTTCTCTATTATGATTCCCCTTGACTCCCTGAGTGATCATTTGCTTTCTGCCTTGCCCCCCTTGGTCCTTTTCCCCTCCAAACTGAACTTTCCTAGAACTCCTATTCTGTCTCCTGAATCCAGAGAAGTGAAAACCCTATCTGGTCCCCCTGGCTGCCAAATTCTCCATACTCTGGGAGCAGCCAATCTGTCATAGTGCCTGGCTCCCCACAGCGCCATGCTCTCTTTAACTGTAATCTGTTAACTGCTATATACTCCCCACCCCATGCCTATTTTTACCTTTGAGTTATTGTTTACTATGGCCTAAGGCCATCTAGTCTGTTCTGGCAAAGCTGGAAAAGCATCCCTCAATTATCCATTAGCAATTTGTGGACTGCCTCATTTACTAGCCCTCTGGAAGATATCAGCATAATTACATATTGGCATAATTGTTCAACAAATTTATCAGTGACTTGGAGGGAGAAAAAATGTGCCGGTTTATCCAATTTGTAGATAACACAAAGTTGTGGAGGACCTGGAAAACATAATCAGAATTCAAAATGGTCTGATTCCAGAGCTGAAAGACCTGGATTTAAACCCTCCTCCTCTTCCTCATCCAAAATGCCTTTGTGAGCTTGGGCAAGTCATTTAAAACACATAGGTCTCTGTTTCCTTATTAATAAAGTGAGAGGTTGGTTTAAGTGACCTTATTATTCCAGATCAAAGATAATGAAATCTTTTAGAAATAATTGCAAAGTGCTTTAATTTATTTTTTTAAATCAACTATACAGTTATAAGAAGGGAGAAGCAAGGCTAGATAATATTTCATATAAAAAGGACTAAAGACTCAACATAAGTCTGGATATAATATAGGAACAAAAAAATCTAGCAGAATTTTAGGGTCCATTGAAAAACATAGAGCTAGAATGCACTCCAATTCTGGTCAAATAACACTTGTCGGTGCCATATTTTAAGAAAAACATCGACAATTGTTGGAAGAGAAATCTTAGTGGCCACAGCTACTGCCCTATGAGTTCTCAGTCTTACCTTCCTCCCTCACACAGGTAAAGGATTTATATGGTAATTAATATGGTAGCCAATTTGATGGAGAAGAATGAGAACTAAAAGTAGCAGGGAAGTAACAGGGAAGGGGAGCAGACAGGGAGTTTGAGGTGAAGGGAAGAAAATCAATTTGAGAAGGGGGTCTTCTTCAAGTTCAATGGGAACAATGCCCTTTGTCTTGAGGATGGGGGAACAAGACTGAGAGGTACACCTCGGTGGGCCTTTTCCTATGAAGGAGAAGAAAGGGAAGCCCCAGGCTTCATGGGAAGTTCTGAGTTGCTTACTATGGAGGTGACTTTGGGCAAGTCATTTATAATTCTTTGACTTACTATTTTACCCTCTTTAAAATGAGACAATTGAACTTTTGAGGTTCTTTCCAACTCTAGATCTGGGCCATGTGACTTGAAGCAGTTTCCTCACCATGGAAGAATGGGGATAATATCAGAGGGAAAAGTAAACTAGGGGTACTTGGCCTTCTGTTCACCTACCTGGCTGTCCCACCTATTGGAGGACACTGAGGTCCACGCTACTTCTCCAATTGACCTGCCTTCAGGCCAAGGGCACTGGTTAGTTCTGGGCTGTTAGTTTCACATGCTTCCTGTGACTGAATCTCCAGGAATCATTACCACTTGCCCTCCCCCAATCTCTAGGCCTATGGGGACTTTTCTGCCTATAAAATTCAGCTCCAAACCAGTCTTAGGCAGGAGAGGCCAGGCTGCCCTCCTAACCTTCCCCAATGTCTCTATTTTTTTCTATTTTGTTTCTATTCTCAGAATAGAGGTTAATCAATCCCTGAATTCATAATGAGGAAAGAATCAGAAATGACATCAGAGGGATAGAGTCAGGACAGGTATATGCTGGTAACTGTTTAACAACCATCTCCCTGGAAAAGAAGAAATAGGTTCAGATCACACATTATTTGGTTTAACTTACATTATTAATAGCTTCTCTATGAATTTCTCAAGTCTAATCATCAACAAAATATAAATAAAGTTCTGATTTGTAACTTTTGCCAATGTCCAAGAAGTAAGTGCTCACCTAGATAGTGTAACCATTGACTCTCAGGAGCAAGTTCAAAGATCTGGGATAAAACCAGCCTGGGTCAAGGGATAAAAGGGTACTGCCAGATTAGAGGATCACCTGACTTTTGTTTCATTTATCATAGACAGTCTGAGCTAAGAGAGTCTTTAGAATATAAAAAACATCATTCATAAGTGGAAAGGACCTTAGAGATGATTTAATCCAATATGCCCATTTTATAAGTGAAATAACTGAGGTTCAACCAGAAGAACTTTACAGAACATTATCTAGTCCAGGATCTCAATTGTTAACTGGTTCTGTTTCTTCCAGAGTTATTATATTATGTATGTGCTATACATAATACATGATATACATAATAATTAGGCTCACCTAATTTAATTAGAATTTGAATACCACAGATATCGTAAGATTCATTTCAACAAGTCAATATTAAGTACTTCCTATGTGTCTAGTTCTGTGCTGGGTTCTGATGTTATGAAGACAGAAGAGGAGTCTCAGTCCCTCCCCTGAAGGTAAAGGTGAAGAGTTAGTTTGGAGTATCATTCTGTTTTCAGCTTCAGCAGAAGCCCTTAGCTGCTATTTCTTCCTCAAAGAAGAATAGGAAAGTTCTGAGATAGTCTTTGTAATTAAGAGAGGGTAGGTTTCTCTATTTTAGCTCAATTAGAAAAACAAAAATGCTAATATACCCTGTCATTGAACTAGCAAGAAAATATCCTTATCAGCTTCTCCCCTCACCCTTCCAGTTAGAGGTCTGCTTCTCAAAGCCTTCCCTAAGAAGGGTTTTTCTCTCCAGAAGAGCCTTCATTCCCAAAGACCAAGCTCTTTAGGAAGCAGAGTAGGGTTACTCCTGCCCAGCTAGAGATCTCAGGCTTAATTCTACTTTTTAAACTATATTTCCTGGTCACTAAGGCTTGAGTTTCTACCAAAAACAAAATGTTCTCTAGTTAGGATTAGGAAATCTTTGTAGCTCCTGGTTTAATTCCCCTTATAGAAACCTGTGTTTGCAATCTATCTAGAAGTGAACCCTGTCAAAGAAACAAAGGGTGGTCTAATCCCTTATCATCTTCGGGGCTCCAAAATGTTACCTCTACTATTTAGATAAATCTAAATAAGTTCAAAAGCTAAGCTGGGGAAGTAGGGGTGGGGACAAAGGTTATATAGTCTCCTACCTAACCACATTCCTGGCCTCTTATATGTGGAGGCACCAACAAATCCTATTCAGATTTTGAGATCTCCTTATGTGAGACAAACAGGGAGCAAAATCAGGGAATCAGAATGAATCAGTTGTGTAAATTGAGATGTAGTAGAGAGGGAGGAGGGAAAAGCCAAGAAAATAGGTCTGGCTGAGATAGAGAGGAAGGGGATAGTACTCTCCACTAATAGTTTCTCTGGGCAATTAAGTATGGGAAGTATCAGATGTGGTCCTGAAGAGACTCTCATTTTGAGAGGCAGGCAATCAGAAGATGATGGGATCATGGATTTAGAGATGAAAAGGACTCTCCTCCTTTGTCATGCTGCTTCAATGAGTTGTCTTGTTTTGTGAGAGTTTGATGGAAGACTTCTCAGCTGACCTAAGCCAGGTGTCATCAAAGTAGGTAGCTCTATCTGAAGCTCCACAAACTGAAAGGTGTAGAATACATATCATCCCAGAGGGAGATCAGACTCTAGAGGTCATTTCCTTCAAAACAAACTTCAGTAGGAACCTATAAAATGGGGATATTGAACTAGATCATCTCTAAGGTTCTTTCCATTTCTGAATGATATTTTCTGTGTTCCAAGGGACCTTTCACCTCTGACTATCTACAGTTTTTGTCAGTGGGATGGAGAGTCTTGAGAGGAGATTGGCTGATCCCTTATTGGGGATGTTGTACACTGGATTCCTACTGGGACCATTCATTGAGGCAGATGTCAAAGAAGGATAGTGCTGGACTTGGAATTAAGAAGACCTAGTTTCAAATACCATCTCTGTTGCTTATTAATTGAGTTTTTCAGGGCAAATATTTTTCTTCTTATCTTTGCTCTGATAAGTCAGTGATCTAACTACACACAGATTCCTAATTCACCTCTCCAGACAGTTGTGTTGGTTAGCAACATACAAGCAACAAAAATTTACCTTCGCTTTGATGTCATGGTTCAAGAAGATTATTGATAAAAAGAAGAGGGTCCAGAAGAGGGTGCCCAGGGTGATGAATGGCCTTGAGGAAGAGTTGAAAGAATCAGGAATAGTAAAAAGAAGATCCAGAGAGAACAAAATGACTTTCTTCAAGTAATTTAAAGAACTATTATACCCTTTAAAAACAGAAGAAATTGGGTTTCTTCTGCTTAGCCCCAGAGGACAGAATCAGGAGCAATGTATAGAAGTTGCAAAGAAGCAAATTTAATTTTCATATAAAAAAAAACAAACTTCCTAACAATTTGAGCAGTTAATATATAGAGAACAAAAACTCAGAAAATGATAACATATTTAAAACTGTGGAAAGCAATAGAAAAGAGGAGGCTGGGGAACATCCTTCAAAATCCACCTTCAGGCAACTTTGGAGGTGGCGGGCTCCCTCTCATTTAATATCCTTAAGAAGCTGAATGACCACCAAATATGTTATGATTCCTATAGGCTGTGAGTTGGATTAGAAGGCTTCTCCAACACCTTCTAATTCTTAAACCCTATGATTCTCCTCTTTGCTCCTGATTCTGCCCTCTGGGATGTACAGAACAAGTTTCTTCCACATAATAATTCCTCAAATACTTAAATATAACAATCATGCTCCTTTTTTATATTAAACATCCTCATTTCCTTGATTTTGGATTTCAGGTCAATAGAACATTTGACCTGAAGGCAAGAAGACTTGGGCTGAAATCCTGTTTCAAATTCTCACTAGCTGTGTGACCCTGTGTGACCAACATTTAATCACAATGGACTTTGGTTTCTTCATCTGTAAAATGAAGGTATTAGATTCAATACTTAATATCTATTCTAACTAAATCTGTAATCCTTATAAAATGATTAATCATCCAACAACATAGTATTCTGGTGCCTTTCTCTTGTCCAATTAAGGGGTATCTTTAAATATAACTTCTTTATAATCATGTCAAAAATGCCTCTCATAATCCATGAGGACGATATTATAAGAAGTCAAGTGTACATGAATAAGCACAAAATCAAATTCAACAAATATGTATTAAATATCTACAACATGTAAAGTGAGGCATCTGGTAACTCAGTGGATAGAGCATTGGGTCTGGAAACAGGAAGACCTGAATTCAAATCTAGCTTTAGACACTTGCCTAGCTATGTTAACTGGGCAAGTCATTTAATCTCTGATTGCCTGAAAGATGGATTCATTAGATCCACTAGAGAAGGAAATAGCAAATCACTCCAGTATCTTTGCCAAGAAAACTCCAAATGGAATCACTAAGGGTTGGAAACCACTTGAAATGACTGAAAAACAAAAGCAAACATATAAAGGACTATATTTGGGTCTACAGAGATAATTTTATTTTTAATTAATTTTAGCTTATTTATTTTTAATGTGCATTGTTTTATGAATCGTGTTAAAAGAGAAAAATCAGAACAAAAGGGAAAAACCATGTGAGAGGGAAAAAAAAACAGAAAAGAGAAGTGAACATAGCATGTGTTGATTTATATTCAATTTCCATAGTTCTCTCTCTGGATGCAGATGGCATTTTCTATCCAAAATCTATTGCATTAGATCACTGAACCACTGAGAAGAGCCAAGTCTTTCATAGTTAATCAATGCGCAGTCTTGCTATTGTTGTGTACAATGTATTCCTGGTTCTGCTTGTTTCACTCAGCATCAGTTCTTGTAAATCTTTCCAGACCTTTCTAAAATCAGCTTGTTCATCATTTTTTATAGAATAATAATATCCCATTACCTTCATATATCACAACTTATTCAGCCATTTCTCAATTGATTGACATCCACTCAGTTTCCAATTTCTAGCCACTACAAAAAGAGATACTACAAACATTTTTGCACATAGGGGTCCCTCCTTTATGATCTTGGGAAATAAGCCCAGTAGAAACACTGCTGGGTCAAAGGGTATGCACAGTTTTATAGCCTTTTGGGCATAGTTCCATATTGCTCTCTAGAATGGTTGGATCATTTCACAACTCCACCAACAATGCATTAATGTCCCAGTTTCCAACATCCCTTCCAACATTTATCATTATCTTTTCTTGTGATCTTAGCCAATCTGAGAGATGTGAGGTGGTACCTAAATAAATAATTTTTAAAAATAATCTATAATTCCAAAATACCTCAAAATTGGTAAGGTACTTTTCTTGCAACACTAGGGATATTGTTATTTTCTTTTTTCAGATGATAAAGCTGAGTATAAAAGAGGAAATGTCAATGTCACACAGCAAGTAAGCATCAGATTTAAAATATAAACCCTGGGCTCCTGATGAGTGCTTAATTCTTTGGCATAGGCAGCCTATGAAACAAACAAACAAAAAAATGCAAAATGGTCTTCAGTCCTCTAACTCTTCTAGTTCTGCAGTGATGGTGATCAAGTAGCAGAAAAGGGGACAGGGGATTCCATGAATTACACCACTTTTAGATTATCTGTAACTTGATTTAATCCTTAACTTGATTTAGTCCTTTAAATGTGAAATCCCTGGCCAATAACCAATGATTAGTAGATATACTTCTGGAAAAACAAAATTATATTTACCTTGACATTCTTGCCATAAACAGATGAAAAACCCTGAGTAAAGGAACATTTGACTTACTTTCAAGAGAGAAATGGTAGCCAAATTCAACATTATTACAGATCTATAAAATTTTGTGAAAATGAGTCATGAATGATAATGAACAATATTATCTTAAAAATAAGGGAATTTTTAGCTAAATGGAGGGGTGGTTCACAAATATTCTTAGGGAGGGAAAAGAAAGGAGTTAACAGAATTGATTTTTAATATTACCAAATGAAACAAGAAATACTATTTCACTTGAGATATGATCATATTATTGTATTCATGATTCAACTTTGAAAAAAATGAAAATAATTGTAGCTTATATGCTGCAACATTCATTCTAAAGGGTAACAAAGTAAAGAAATCATGTGGATTACTCAGTAAGGCTCTTCAAATTGAATCAATACACACTCTCCTATTCAATAACTTTAACAAGTGGGAAAAGTTGAGAATGGTAAGAAACAAATTGGAAAATAGTTCAGGAAGGAAACAAAAACACAGCAACAATAAGGACAAGAAAAGAAGAAGAAGAAGAAGAGAGAAGAAAGAGGAGGAGAAGGAGGAGGAGGAGAAATAGGAGGAGGAGGAAGAATAGGACAATAACAACTTCTGGATTTGGTCAGCATAAAATATCACTTCTCTCCCAAAAATATGAATTAAATTTTAATGGGCAGAAAAATACTTGTTATGTAAGAATTAGCCATCTATGTGCAGTCAGACCACTGACTTATCAGAGCAAAAAAAATTATTTTAAAAAAAAGATAATGCTATACAATTAAAACAATGGGATAGGTTGAAAAACCTGGAAATGCTTAGCATGGAAAACTACTAAAAACAATTTGATACTAATTAAATTTAGTAAGAAGAGATGGAGAAAGTCCACTGAAAATTACTACAGAATGCATAAAACACTTGTGGAAGTCTATCTCTCAAACTATACAAAAGAATTTTATACATACAAATACAAATCACTTTATTTACATAAATGAAAACAGACCTAAATAATTGGAAAAATATTAATTGCTCATGGGTGAGATGAACCAACCAATATAATAAAAATTGGCTTATTTTTTTAGGCAAAAAAAGATGGTACTCAAGTGCTCACTAGATATCAAACATTGTGATAAATACAAATAAATAAATAAAAATAAAAATAATTTTTTTAAAAGGCAAAAGATAGTCCCTGCCCTCAAGAAGTTCACAATTTAATGAAGAAGATAATAAGCAAATAAATATGTTTTAAAATGATGTGTACAGGATAAATGGAAAATAACTAAGAGACAAAAGATACTGGAATTAAGAGAGACTAGGAAAAACTTCCTGCAGAATGGGATTTTAATTGGTACTTAATATAAACCAGTAGGGAAAGATGAGGAAGAAAAATGTTCTAAGTATGGAAAGATAGCCAGGTAAAATGCCTAGAGCCAAATGATGGAGTATCTTGTTAGTGGAACAGGAAGGAAGCTAGTGTTATTGGATCAAAGAGTATATGGTAGGGAGTAAGATATAAGAGTACTGGAAGTGGGCAAGCATTAGATTATAAAATGATTTGAATACCAAGGACACCATTTTGAATTTGATTCTAAAAGGAACAGGGAACCACTGGAGTTTATTAAATAAGGTGAGTGAAATGATCAGCCCTGCGCTTTAGAAGAATCACATTAGTGGCTGAATGGAGGGTGAATTGGAGTGGGGGGAGACTTGAGGCAGGCAGACCCCCCACAGTCTATTGCAGTAATCCAAGGGTCAAGTGATGAGGGACTGCACCACAGTGGTGGCAGTGTCACAGGAAAGAAGAGCATTTATCTGAGAGATGTTGCAAAAGTAAAATCAAAGGGTCTTGGCAAATGATTGGAATCCAACACCATTACAAATTCATTTTTTTTAAATCTTAGAAGAAAGGTAATAAATGATTATAAATAATAATATCTCATAAAGCAAACAGAAACAATAAAGGGTAAAAAGAGTTTAAAGAAAGTGTAATCAGAGACTCAGCTAAACAAAGTCATCACAAAGGCATTTAAGGATAAAAATGGAAGGACAACAACCAAACCAAAAAGGGAAAAAAGCTTTTTTTCACCATGAAGGAAATGGAATTATGACACTTGTACTCTAACATTTATAGCCCTAGATGTGCTTATAGGAGAGGTAAAAATGGTACTAAAGAAAACAAAAATGGGAAAAGCAATCATATTAAAACAAGTTTATAAAAAGGATATCCATTGCTGGAGGTGACATCATTGGAGGGTATGGAAGGCTTGATATGCAAGATATCTGAAGGATGGAAAGATACCAAAGGTATGAAAAAAACTTTGTTGTTCCGTTGTGTCTGACCTTTTGTGAACCCATTTGGAATTTTCTTGGCACACATACTAGTGGTTTGCCATTTACTTTTCTGGCTCATTTTATAGATGAAGAAAATGAAGAAAACAGGGTTAAGTGGCTTATCCAGGGTTACACAGTTTCTAAATGTCCAAGGCTGCATTTGAACTCAGGTCTTCCTGACTTCAGGACTGGTGTTCTATCTATTCCTGCCACCCTAGTTACCTGAAAATATTTGTGAGGGTTTGAAAGGGCGGGTATCTGAAAGATGGAAAAATACCAAAGTCATGGGGAAAATATAAGACCTTATTAATATTGAAAAAAGGCAACTGAGAGGACATCACAAACTCCTGACCTATATCCCTATTATCCCATCAATACAAAATTTTTATGAGAGTCATTTATATGTAGAGAGCATCTTTACTAAGTGTATTAGTAAGGAACAAGCAGGCTTCTGCAATTCATATTTTTTAATGTATCAGCTCTTTACTATTTTATAATTGACTAAAAGATGAAGAAAACATAGGAGTCCAATGTGCTTATTGTTAGTTGACTACGAATAAGTATTTGAGTCAATAGAGCAAAATACTGATTTAAAAGCTCTTTTCTAGTTCAATTCTTCCCCTCCATATGTCAAGATTCTTTTAAAAAGATATATATATGTGTGTGTGTGTGTGTGTGTGTGTATATATACATATATATGTAACAATCAAAATAGCCCTATTCAACCCCAAAATCATTAATTATAAGGCAATATATAGTTATACATAATTATATATTAATTAGTTTCTAATTAAAATTATGAATTATAAAATAGGAAGGCATATATTCATTAAAGATGCTCACCACTATGAGAGTAATAGTACGTTAAGTGCTCCTACTTGCAGATGACATTGCATTGCTTAAAGTCCCATGCTACTGCAAAGTTTCTTGGAATATAACTTGCAATCACTCAAAATAATTTTGCCTGACCATCCACACAGGATGGATTAAGTTCATTGACCAGATTATGGTATACATTTAAATGGAAAGCCTATAAAATTTGTTCATCAGTATGTATATTATAGGACAGATGGTAGATAAAGAAATCCTAGAGAACCAACCAAAAAGCTAGTTGAAATAATTAACAGCTTCAGCAAAGTTTCAGGACATGAAATAAACCCACACAAATCATCAGCATTTCTATATATTGCCAACAAAGTCCAGAAGAGATAGAAAAAAGAAATTCTATTTAAAATAATTGTAGACAATATAAAACACTTAGGAGTCTATCTGCCAAGACCAAACTCAGGAACTATATGAATACAATTTTAAAACATTTTTCACACAAATAAAGACAGACTAAATATTTACAGAAATATTAATTGCTCATGGGGAGGCCAAGACAATATAATAAAAATGACATTTTTGCCTAAATTAATTTACTTATTCAGTGCCATCCAATCAAACTATCAACAATTATTTTATAGAACTCAAAAAAAACTTCATATAGAAGAACAGAAGGTCAAGAATATCAAGAAAATTAATAGAAAAAAATTGTGAAGAAAGATGGCCTAGTCATGAGATCTGAAACTACATTAGAAAGTGATAATCATCAGAGCACTTCGGTATTGGTTAAAAAATAGAGTTGTGAATCAGTGGAATAGATTAGGTATACAAGACATAGTATTAAATAACCCTAATAATCTAGTGTTTGATAAACACAAAGATCCAAACTTTGGGAACAAAGACTCACTATTTGACAAAAAATTACTGGGAAAACTGGAAAGTGGTTTGGCAAAAACTAGGTATAGATCAACATCTCACACAATAAAAAAAGACAAAACCAAAATGGGTACATGATTTAGCTATAAAGGGCAACATCATAAGCAAAGTTTTATCTGCCAGAATTTTGGATAAGGGAAGAACTTATTTTTTTCTCCATAGTATTTTATTTTTTCAAAAACATGTAAATATAGTCTTAAACATTTGTTTTTATAAGACTTTGTATTCCAAATTTTTCTCCCTTCCTCACTGGCCACTCCCCTTCCCAAGACAGCAAGCAATTTGATATAGGTTAAACATGTACAATTAAGGGAAGAATTTATGACCAAATAAGAGATGAGAGGATCATAGGATGTAAAATAGACCATTTTGATTATATTAAATGTAAAATCTTTTGCATAAACAAAAACAAAGCAGCCAAGATTAGAAGGAAAATGGAAAAGGGGGAAGAGGAGGGGGGAAATTACAGCAAATTTCTCTGATAAAGTCCCCATTTCTCAAATATATAGGGTACTAAGTCAAATTTATGAAATAGTGGTCATTCCTCAATTGATAAATGGTCAAAGAATATGAACCAGCAATTTTCAGAAAAGGAGTATTATAAATGTTGGAGAAAAGTAGGATTCTGGGAAGATGTATACATACATATGTATACATAAATATATCCTTTCCTAATTATAGTCTGCTTGGGAGTAGTGGGGACAATGAAAGGGGAAAAAAGAATAAAGTAAAAAAAGGTACAAAGTAGAGAACAAAAGAACAATTTATAAGGATTAAAGAAAAAATGGACATTCATGAATATAATTTCTTCTAATATATATGTGTGTACATATACACTTT
>JAJPUD010031423.1:0-12532 GCA_023553655.1 Myrmecobius fasciatus | reverse complement strand
TGTTTTTTTCTGGATTTTTGTCTAAAGAAACCTCTGTATCTGAGGTCGTTTCTTTGCCTTGATAAAAGCTGTCTATGGTGAGAGCTCTCTTTTGCTTCTTCATCATTTTTTTTTTTTTTTTTAGACAGAGTGGATATCTCTTTAAAGTAGGGGAAAAAAAAAACCTCGGCTGAAGACGCTTTGCCCTGGGGCACTTTGGCGAGTTGACTTAAGGTGCTGGGCCGGTGGGGGCTAGGACTAAGTCCGAATTACTCCTTAAACAAGGCAAGTCTGCCAGAACACCTGTCCCCAATCAGGGCAGAATGTCCCGAGTACCTCAGATGAACTCCAGGTGTTTGGAATTTGGAGTTTGGAGTTTGGAATTTCTTCCAGGATGAGCTGAGCTGAGTCCCACCCTCACTTCCGGCCTACACAGGGATCGTCTATTTATCTCTCTGTCAGAGTCTGACTAACCTGATATGAAGTTCTCCAGAGAGCCGTGCCCAAATATTTCTGAGTTCGTTGACTTGAAGATCAGTTCAGAGGCTTATTTTATTGTTGATTTGAGAGAAGATCAGAGGAGAGGCAGAAAGTCACCTTTTCACTCTGCCATCTTGGCTCCGCCCCCCTACAATCTCGTGCATTTAATTTCTTGAGAAAAATGATTTTTTAACTTTATATCTATATTCTTCTCACAGGCATGTGGTGAGTCTTCCAAACTTAGTGCTTTCCCTCTGAGATTATTTCCAATTTATCTTCTCTATGGCTTTTTTGTACATGATTGTTTGATGTTGTCTCCCCATTAGACCGTGAGCTCCTTGAGGACAGAGATTAACTTTTGCTTTTTTTTTGTATCCCTAGTTGTTAGCACAGTGCCTGGCACATTGTAGGTACTATTGACTCGATTTGTTGACTAAAAATGCTTGTATATTGTTTAACTTGAAATCCTTGAAATTGAGAGATTGGAGGAAGAGGCAGGATGTAACATGGAATGGATAGTAGGTTTTCCACTAGGGAAAAGGGGTGGATAGTGAGATCCAATGGGAAAAAAGGCTGCTGGACTTGAAATTAGAGGATTGGAGTTCACATTTTAGCTCTTCTATATCATGATAATCATGATGATGATGATAATAATGAAGCGATGATAATCACTGACATATTGTACTTTGAGATTTCCAAAGTGTTTTTACCTACTTTATTCTCATTTTGTCCTCAAAAGAACTTTGAGAGAGAGATGCTATTATTTTCTTCTTTCTACAAATGAGTAAATTGAGGCTGAAACAGCTTAACTGTCTTCAATAGTATAATCCAGCTACTAAGTACCTGGGACAGGTTTTAAATTCAGATCTTGAGTATCCATCCAGAATTCTGACTTTATGTCACCTCACTGCCACTTGAAAACTGTGTAACCTTGGAAAACATAATTTATTTTTTTTTGGACCTCAGTTTCTCTATTTGTAAGTGAGGAGATTGGATAAAATGATCTCTAAGGTTCCTTTCAAGTCTAAATCTATGGTTCCATAATAATAATATGAACTCTAAATATAAGGGAAGTTAAGGGATGATCTAAAAGGAATGTTGATGGAATCTTTAGTCAGTCACAGGAAGGGGAAGTCTCTGAATGTCCAAAAAGAAACATCTCTAGATTTGGCACATTGGCAATAAAGTTCTTGTTACTCCACACTGCCTCTCTTTTGTATGTGTTCTCAGTATTCAACACAGTGGCATATAGTAAAAACTTAATATTTTTTGATTGCTTACTTGTTTGCTACGATTCTTAACAATAATCAGAGAGGCAGTATAGTGCAATAGATGGTATGTTTCAGCCTTAGCATCAGAAAAATTTAGATGAAAGTCTCTGCTCTGGTTTTTACCTACTATGTCATCTTCACAGTGACTTTAGGCAAGTCCCTTAACTTCTCCATGATTTAGACAAGTCTTTAAAGTAGCATTTTGTGGAGCAGATGCCGATTGGCTTTGAATGAGAATTCCTTATACCAATGACATTGTATTCTCTATATTAATACTATATTAATAATTTTATACTAATGAAAGCACATGACCAGATCAAATACATGCCCATATTTGGAAGTGATGACATAGAAAAAGAAAATAAAATGTGAACAAAACAACATTTGGCACTAATATTTCCATTGAAAGATTGAAGACTAGATGATGTATTCTAAGGAAAATACCATTTCCTATTTTGTTTTTCATCTGTTCTTATTCTCCTCCCTCGTTTATCTTCACACCATCCAGCAAGCATGAGCCTTGTATTGTCCATGGCAATGACCAATCAAAGCTTTGGGTATTGTGAGAAAAAAACTTGGCAACCCTCCAAAAGGCAGGAGTCTTCTTAACCTGGGTTTCCTGAACTTATTTTAAAAAAAAATTTAAAACTGTATTTCAATATAATTGGTTTCCTTTGTAATCCTAATTATTTTATGCATTTTAAACAACATTTAGAGAAGTATTCAATAGATTTCACCAGTATATCAAAGGGAGATACACACACACACACACACACACACACACACACACACACACAGAGTCAAGAATTCTCTTATCAGAAGGTTATCAAGTCTCTTTCTTTCTCTGGATTTCACACACCTTTGATGTCCACCAGGCACTCAACTCTAACCTGTGGCTCCAGGAAGCCGTACATGTGCAGCAGTCACACCTTGGTAAAACTGCCCAGGCAGGGCAAATCATGTTGAGGGTAACAAATAGCCCTCAGACCCAATGGTGAAAAAGGGGATGTCTACCTCAAGCATGTGAAGACTTCCTTGGCAGAACAGGTGGCTGAGAACAATTTGTTCCAATGGCCAAAACAGCTGAAACAATACTTAGAGCTTGGTCAAACAAAGATACTAAGGTCATATGCTGCATCTGAGGCTATTGCTAGTCATTTTGACTATTGTCTTGCCACTAGACTTTGAAATAGAAAATGAGACTGAGGACTTTATGCAATTCTGCCTCGCTTACATTCACATCACACATCACTCAAGACATCACTGTGTGATCATATTGGTGCTCTTCAAAAACAAAAGGCAAATGACATTGAAGTGAATTGAGTTTTATTTACCCATGAGAGATTTCCTGTAGTCTAATTGCAATTTTAATTTAATTTAATTCCTTAGGGTTGACTCAAACAAACAGAAATATACATAGGGACACACAGACAGGCAGACAGACAGACATCTCTACCCCACTGTCCATGATATAGAGGCTGCCTAAAGGAGTGGATAGAGAAAGGGCTGGTCACAAAGCCCAAACGATTCAGTTTTAAGTCCTGCTCTGATCAAGACATTTTAATTCTTGATGCTCTAGGCAACCCTCTAAGTCTGTAAATTGCAGAAAGGGAGCTGACCTATATTGGCAAAAGCTTTTTCCTCATTGAGGAATTCTCAATAACAATGATATCACAAATGATATCACAAGTCCAGTAACAATCACACTGACCAGAAGTGAAAGGAACACTGACTCCTGAGGAGCTCACTTGGAATTATATCCCAAAGGAGTCCAAGGATGTATCCTTGGGAATAAGATGATTAGACAATCTTTCTGATTAATTAACCCAGTACAAGATGAGGATGAGAAAAGTAAACAAATAAACATGCACACATGTAAAAAACCATATATACAATATGTGTACACATAAACATATATACATACATGTATTGTGACCCATGAAGTGTCTTGTTCTTTCTTTTCTATTTTGATGGACTGATTGCATACATCATACATTTTCTGTTAAATGCCATAGCAATATATTCCTAACTTAATACTTAATCCATTGGCATGTATATATATATATACATACATGCATATATTTATATATAGACACACACATATGTACATATATACACATAGGCAATCTCTATATATGTATATGTGTTTATATGCATATGCATATGTATATATATATACAAATATAAGTATACACACATCTAAATATATGTAAATACAATGTATATATGAATATGTGCATATATATACACACACATATATAACACTGTCACTTATGTAGCATTTTAAGATATGTAAAGTTTTTTACATACATTCTCTGAATTTGATTCTCAAAAATAACCTTCTTTTCTCTCTTTTATAGAAGAGAATATTGAGGATCAGAGAGGTTGTGACTTGCCTAGGTTCTTACAGCTAGTAAGTGTCAGAGGCAGAATTGTAACCCTGGTCTTCCTTACTGCAAGTCAAAATGTTCCTTCTTCTGTATTATGCATGAAGTAAAGAGTTAGTGATAGTAATAGTTTGGCAACAGAAAATTTAGTACAGGGTCCAGGAATGATTGCTTACTTCTTTTTCATTCATAGATAAGCCTGCTTTTTCCATGTGATTAAGTTCAATTGTTTCTCCAATTGTATATGTAAAGGTTGCTAGGACTTGTTTTTTCATGCACCGGCTCAGCTAAGCTTCTTGTGTTTCATTAATTATTACCTGACCTTTCCTTTCCTTTCTCCATTTTTTTTTTTCACAAACTGATTTAGCATCACAATTCATAATCAGCAAACACACTCACTCACACACACACACACACACACACACTTCCTTTCCTGGTGAAGTAATTTTTTTTTTCTTTTCTATTTTGAAGGACTGATTGCACACATCACACATTATCTGCTAAATGTCTTAACACGTTTTTTTTAACTTGGCACTTAACCCATCTGCATAAATACAGAAGGCACAGAAAGATGACATTTTTTTCTGGAGTATCTGGTTAGGATTTACACTGAGACTGATCATGAAGTTAATAAACTAGCCGGCCACATTTTGCAGATCTGGTGATATCTGTCTGTCTCCAACCCCTGAGTTCTCCTTCCTGCTCAGAGAATCACATGATAAAAAGGAGAAGGGCTGTAGAAGAAGAAAAGAGATACATGTGCTTGGATGGACTCAGAGCATCAGGATGGTGTGGTTGAAAGAATTTAAAGTCAGAAGATATAAGTGTGATATCCAGGGCTAGGGAGGTGATGGGTCCTGCTGTGACACTTAGAGAATAGTGCCATTCATTTGATGGAGTATTAGGTTCAGTTCTGGGTAAGAAAGCAAACAGGATAAAGAAGTTCTGGACCTATGAGGATTGGTTGGAAGAAATGGGGCTCTTTAGTCTGAAGAAGAGAAGCCTTTGATGGGACATGCATACTATCTATCTTCCAGTATTTGAAAGGTTATCAGAGGAATTAGATTGATTAAATGTGGCTATAAATGTCAGTGAGATAGTGTTATATATATGAAATACAGTCTGTGAAGGAAACCAAACTAAACCAGATTAAATCAGAAAAGGAGTTTTAGAGTTCATTAGGGAAGGAGGAGCAAACACCAAAGTTAACTAATATTATCGATTGACAGGTCTTTCACACTCATTTTGCATCCATCTTCTTTCTCATCTCTGTTGTTGTATATTCCTTCTTGAAAGGTTGGAGAGGGAATGGAGACCATAATGCAATGAGGTCAGTTGAAAGAATTAGAGCTATTCTCTTTCCGTAGTGACTAGAAACTGGAAACTGAGTGGATGCCCATCAATTGGAGAGTGGCTGAATAAATTATGGTATATGAATGTCATGGAATATTATTGCTCTGTAAGAAATGACCAGCAGGACGATTTCAGAGAGGCCTGGAAAGACTTGCATGAACTGATGCTGAGTGAAACGAGCAGAACCAGGAGATCATTATACACAGCAACAACAATATTACATGATGATCAATTCTGATGGACATGGCTCTCTGCAACAAAGAATTGTCTCAAACCAGTTCCAATTATTCACTGAAGAAAACCATATACACCCAGAGGGAGGGATATGAAATATGGACCACAACATAACATTTTTATGCTCTCTATTGAGGTTTGCTCGCATTGTGTTTCCTTTCTCTGATTTTCTTTTTTTCTTGTACATAGGATTTTTCTTGCACAACTTGTCAAGTATTTCAACATTATTAACATGTAGTGGACTTCCTGCCATCTAGGGGAGGGGAGGGGACTGGGGGTAAAATTTGTAATGGAAAGCTTTGTAAAGATCAATGCTGGGGAACCACCCATACATATGTTAGACAAATAAAAAACTTTAATAAAAAATAAAATGAAAAAAATAAAAAAAGAATTAGAGCTGTTTTTCTTAAAGCAGAGAAGGCTGGCAACTGGGGAAAATGGAGGGATGGGGGGAAGACATGATCACTATATTTATTTTAGCTGAAGGAAAATGAATCAGACTCTTATCTATAAGAGTCAAAGAGAATGGGCATAGGAGCAATTAGTAGAAGTGGGGAAGAGGAGGTTAGTGCAAATTTTAGTGCTATATAAGGAAAATGTTTCTAATAATCAATCACAGCTGTCTAGCAATGTAATAGACTGTCCCTTGGGCTGGAGAGTTTTCTTTTATTGGAACTGCAAACTGAGGCTGCACAGCTTGACTTTCAGGAATATATAGTATAAGAAAAACATTGGATTTAGTAACAATTCTTGGAGCCCGAGGATGCAAGTCTAGATTTTTAAAATTTATTCAATCACTCTAACTATTCTTAATTTTTCTATTTATAAAATGGAGGCAATGCTGCTTATATTTTTTTTTAAGTCTTAACAGATCAATGTGATTACCAACTTTAGAATGTCAGTGTGGTCAAGAAGAAAAGATCAGAGGTTCAAGCAATATAAAGCAGAATGATTGAAATGAGGGCTTAATTATTTTTCTTCCATGGAATCATAGAGTTTCAGAAAAGGAAGGCACTTGAGAGACTGGGCAATCAAATCCACATCCCAGAAAGAGTCTCTTGCAGAGCAGAGCTAGTATTTGAGTGTCTAGGCTCAAATGATAGGAAACAACCCATCATACTTTTTGGACAGCTCAAAATTTTTAGAAAACTTTTCTTCCCTTAATTTAAACCTAAATGCACTTCTTTTCATGTCCTATTCAATGTTCTAGAATAGAACCTTTCAGTTCCATTGACAATTGTAATAGCCCTTCATGTCAACTGGAACATGATAGCAGCTTTCTTATTCCTTCATAAACATTGTCTTCTCCAAACTAACAGTCTCACTTCCTTAACTGATCCTTACATGGCGTGAACTTGAGACCCTTGACTTAACCTGCTCTGGAAAATCTCCCACTTATCAATGTCCTTCCCAAAGTGCATTTTCATGAATGAAATAAATCCTCCAAATGTTTTCTTATATGGATAGAAGACTTAGGAACTTTCACATACTAATTACAGGAATTTATATCACTCTTTGGGCACCTAGGTGGCACATAAAAGAGTTCTGGGCCTGGAGTTGGGAGGACCTGAGTTCAAATCTGACCTCGGACAATTTAATGGCTGTGGTCTCTCATTCTTGAAGAGGAATGAAATGACATTACTATGTTAAAGTTAAGTTACACTGTGTGACTGTGACTAATTAGACCATGGTAGATTCAGAATGCTTTGACCTGTAGGTCAGGCACAAATAGTCCATATTTATTTAATAGTCCACTTGGGGTGGATTCTCTAAATTTGCCCATTTCATATTTCTTTTGAGCTACTTCAATTTTGCTTTGCTCATAGAACACAGCACCTTCTATAATGAAAGCATGCCATGCTAGGTGATCATATGCTAGTGTTTAGCATGTTACATAATCAATTCCAAAGTTCTTAAAAGAGACCTTTTAAGTATCTTTGTATTGCTTTTTCTGACCATCATGTGAGCACTTGAGCTGTGTGATTTCTTCACAAAATAGTCTTTTAGAAAATCCTACACTTGGCATTCAAACAAGGTGGCCAGCCCAACAGAGTTGTGCTTTTTGCATTAGTTTGAAAAAGAACTTTTGGTATCTTATCCTGCAGTTGATCTTCAGAATCTTCCTGAGATAATTCACATGGGAGTGATTAAATTTCATGACATGGTGCTGGTATATTATTCAGGTTCCACAGGCATACAGCTATGAGATCAGCACAATGGCTCTGTAGACCTTCAGTTTGATCTAATACCTATTCTCTCCCACATCTCCCGAACACTGGACTAGCTCTGACAATGCATGCATCAACCTCATTATCAATGTGGACATGCCCAGAAAGTATACTGCCAAAGTAAGTGAACTGATTCACAGTATTCAAAACTTTTCCATTTGATGTAACTGATGGTTCCACATATAGATGATGTAGTGCTGGCTAGTGGAGCACCTTTGTTTTCTTGATGTTAATTGTTAGGCCAAAATTTGCATAAGCAACAGAGAAATTGATTCATAATTTATTGCATCTCACTTTCCAAGGCTGAATTAAGTGTACAATCATCTTAAAAAATCATGTACCAAATCTCCCTCTATTTTGGTCTTGGCTTGTGGTCTTTTCAAATTGAAGAATTTACCATTAGTGTGCTAACTGACCTTGATGCTATGTTTGCTTTCTTTAAAGGCATTTGACAATGTCGCTGAGAACACCATGATAAAAAGCAGGAAACAAGCACACAGTCTTGTTTCACTCCATTGTTGACTGAGAAAGCATCACCCATTGTCCAAAATTCAGGCAAACATGCCATTATGAAATCAATGTACAATACTGATGAACTTTTCGGGTCAAACAAGTTTTGACACAAACCCTCATGACAGACAATATCAAAAGTCAGATATATAAACTTTGTGCACAGACTTCTATTCTGCTCCTGGCATTTTTCCTGGAGTTATTGAACAGCAAACCCTATATTGACTATTCCTCAAACTTTTTTGAAGCCATGCTGGCTTTTGGGTAAATAACCATCTTCCAGATGAAGAATCAAACTAATAACGAGACCTCTAGCAAGAATCTTGTCAACAGTGACTGAGGAAGACATTGTCCTCTGATTGTCACAGGACAACATATTCCTTTTACTTTTATAGAGATGGATAATGGAGACATCCTTGACCTTCTGAAAAATAACCTTCTCTTACCATATAAGCAGGAAAATTCCAGTCAGTTTATGTATGAACAATGGACACCCTCCTTGTAAATCTCAGCTGTAATACAATCAGCACCAGGAGCTTTGCCAAAAACATATTCTTCAATTGGAACTTCAACTAGAGAGAGATTGATTTCAACCTGGAGTAAATGGTCAATGGCTTTTTTGACTTCATCAGGGTTTGTCATGATGGGAGCATAACCACCAATAATGGTGATGTGGCATTTTCCTGTCACAAGTCTGTTGTTCATTCCTTTTGGGAGAATATAGGCTTGTTGACTAGATTAGTTTTGATTGAAAAATTTATACCAGCTTCATGGTGCTCCCTTTCACTGTAGCCACTTCAGAAAAAGGCACAACCAATTTTAGCTTCAATAAGTTGGACTTCATTTACCAGCCTTGTTTCACTCAGGGCTGCTATTTGGATGTGGTACCTGCTGAATTCTCCCACAACAATTATCTCTCTTTCAGATCTATTGGATTTCATAGTGTCTATAACTGTGCACACATTCCATGTGCCACTGGTGAGTAGAATCATCTTTGCAGAAGTTTTTGTACATTTTCTGTATATGTTTCAATCACAGAGTAGAATTCCTGCCTGATGCAGTAATCAGACCAGGCTTGGGTAAGAAGACAATTTTTAGGGCACCTTTTCTTGCTCCCACCAGAAGCTGAGCAGTGTAATCATTAAAAGGTTGCTCAGACACCTTAGAGACTGCTTCCAGTAATAAGATGGCCATTTGACCTACGTACAGAGTTGAGGTTATAGTTTCCAGGGTATCCACACCTTTGGCTTCATCACTTCTTATCACCACAGGACGCTGATATAGATAAAAGTAGGTAAAAATGTTTTGATTTGTTCCTAAATTGGATTTAAGTGACGCAGAGTTGCATGAAGTCATTGGTCTTACTCTTTCTTCCAGATTCATCATAATCTATTGGCAGGACAGAATCCATATAATTGGTGATGGCTCAAGATGCAGTGGAAGACTTCGGTGTCTTCAATGTCTAACCAAGTTCTAGGTGCTTCATAGCACTCATTTCAGCTGTCTTCATGGCCATTGGAACAAATTATTCTCATCTGCCCATTCTACCAGGAGAAGGCTTCACATGCTTGGTTAGACACCTCCCCTAACTCACCAAAAGGTTTGAGACTCTTTATCACCTTCAAATTGGTTTAGCCTGTCTGCATAAATAGTTAACCAAAAAGTGGCTGCTGTCTATATCACTGCTTCTTGAAGACACAGGTGGTAATTAGGTGGATCAGATCGATGCTGAAGTTATAAATTAGTCCTGAAAAGGACCTGGCAGGTCTCATTCCAAAGGTACTAGTCTTCCCTGAATGTACTCTTCAATCTACACATGACACTTACAAACTATGTAACTCTGGGCAAATCACTTTGTTTACCTTGATTTCCTCATGTATAAAGTGAATTGGAGAAGAAAATGTGAAATCACTACAGGTCCTTTTGTTAAGGAGTTCTAGTCCCTAAACCAAATGTGCTTAGTTGAGACTCAGAAATGATTTAACAACAACAACAATACATCTTCTTACATAGCCTAAAATCACATTATTTTTTCAAATTTCCACATCTCACTTTAGCTCATATTCCTTAATGTGCTTAATTTGGAGATTTTCTACACTCATTTCTTCAAGAGAAGTAAAGGAAGTATTCCAAAACACTTATGGGCAAAACCCCAAAGAAAAGTGGAATATGATCTCAAATACAGAAAGCACTCATGGAAGGGTCAAAAAGCAATTTAAAAATAGTGAGACACATAGAAGAAAAATTGTGAAAGATGAAAGAAAATGATGAACTATGAAAAACGAGTCAAGAAAATAACTGCTTAAAATGGAATTGGCTAAATGGAAAGGGAAGTGCACAAATTAACTGAATAAAACTACTTCTTAAAAGTTAAAGTGGGTAAGTGAAAGCTAGTGATTCTTTGAGACTTTAAGAATCACAAAAATTAAAATAATAAAAAATAGAAGAAAATATAAAATACCTTACTGGAAAAAACCTGGAAAACAAATTGAAAAGAGACTATGTCATGGATTACAACATCTTTTCAAGAAATTATCAAGGAAAACTTCTCTGATAACTTGGAAATAAAAGGTAAATCAGTTATTGCAAGAATTTGTCAATCAACTCAGAAAAGATATCCCAAAATAAAAACACCAAAGAAAATTATAACCAAATTTCAGAACTTTAAGATCAAGGAAAAAATACTGCAAGGTGTCAGGAGAAACAATTCAAATAATGGGGAGCCACAATGAAGGTTTCACAGGACTTAGCAGCGGAAACATAAATGATTGGAAGTCATGTAATGTGATATACATGATATGATTGCAACCAACAATCACCTACCCAATAAAATAAAAGATAATAGTTCAAGGGGGGAAATGGATATTCAATGAAATTGAAGATTTTCCAGATTTCATAAGGAAAAGAGCAGAAGTGAACCCAAAAAATGATCTCCAAATTTGAAACCCAAGAGAAGCCTAAAAAGGTAAATAGGAAAAACAAAATTTAAAGAATTCAATGAAACTGAACTGTTTGTATCCCTACAGGGGGATATGATACCTGTAATCCTTTTTTCCCATTTTTTATTAAAGCTTTTTATTTTCAAAACTTATAAAGGGATAATTTTTCAACATTGACCCTTGCAAAACCTTGTGTTACAAATTTTCCTCTATTTCCTCTCCCTTCTATAGATGGCAAGTAATTCAATGTATGTTAAGCATGTTAAAATTATACATATAATTTATATTTATACAATTATCTAGCTGCACAGGAAAAATCAGAACAAAAAGAAAAAAAATGAGAAAGAAAACAAAATGCAAGCAAACAACAACAAAAAGTAAAAATGCGATGTGATCCATACTCAGTTCCCACGGTCTTCTCCCTGGGTGTAAATGGCTGTCTTCATCACAAGATCCTTGAAAATGGCCTCAATCATCTCATTGTTGAAAAGAGCCACATCCATCATAATTGATCATCGTATAATATTGTTATTGCTGTGTATAATGATCTACTGGTTTTGCTCATTTTACTTAACATCAGTAAGTCACTCCAGGCCAATCTGAAATCATCCTTCTGATTGTTTCTTATAGAACAATACTATAACATAACATTCATATACCATAACTTATTCAGGCATTCACCAATTGATGGGCATCCACTCAGTTTCCAGTTTTTTTGCCACTACAAAAAGGGGCTGCCACAAACATTTTTGCACATGTGAGTCCCTTTCCCTTCTTTTTGATCTCTTTGGGATATAAGCTTAATTGAGATGCTGCTGGATCAAAGGGTAGGCACATTTTTATAATCCTTTGGACATAATCCCAAATTGCTCTCCAGAATGGCTGGATCAGCTCACAACTCCATCAACAATGTATTTGTGTTCCAGTTTTTCCATATCCCCTCCAACATTCACCACTATCTTTTTCTGTCATCTTGGCTATTCTGAGAGGTAGTGGTACCTCAGAGTTGTCTTAATTTGCATTTTTCTGATCAATAGTGATTTAGAGCACCATCTCATATGACTAGGAATGGTTTCAATTTTTTCATCTGAAAATGAGGCCTTTCCTCATTTCTAAAATATATAGAGAATTGTCTCATATATATAAGAATT
>JAJPUD010031422.1:0-12533 GCA_023553655.1 Myrmecobius fasciatus | reverse complement strand
AAATAGAACTCATTTTGGGGTGGAGGAGAGAGGAGTTGTCACATGACATTCCGTTAACAATTTAGGCTAAAGTGAGGTCCTTAGATTAGTTATAATGTTACTCTTTAATGACCCTCCCTCATGACCTTGGAGGTGACCCTCAGATCACCCAGACTTGAGTTCTTTCTGGGAATTGATCTAAAATGATCATTAGCTTTCTAACTCTTTATCCTGCACCCATTTGGAGTTTGCTTGAGAAACAATCCAAACAGAATAGGTATAACTTGTTTCTAAGATGTAGATAAAAGAAATCCCCAGCTGCCATGCAAGTTCTCAAAGTGATATGAGTGTGAGGTAATTTTATTTCACCTTACCATAAAAATGCAGAAGATGCAAATAACTCATAGGAACCTATAAAAACATGCAGAAAACATTAAGGCATTCAGAGGACTCTTAATACATCCCCCAGCATTCTGGAACACAGGGTCAAACATAACAGCTTATGAAAGGAGGCTAAGAGTAGTCTGTTGCTCATCCTTCTTGGCCAGCAGAGAGAAAGCTTCTTTGATAAAAATTCACTTTTCCCACTCCCAGCTGGGCATTTTGGGAGATAGCTCTAGTCATTGGAAACCAATAGGAAGTTGTCAGTTATCCTTTTAACAAGGTTCCAATGTTGAGGTAAAAGATTCATATTGAATGAGGGTATCACACAGCTTGTTACTGAGCAATTCAGGGACTTCTGTAATTTCTTTGTTCTTATATGTACTTCTGTAGAATTGAGGATGTAAGAATAGGACTTATTATCCCTGCTTGACAAATAGAAAAGTCAGTACTCAGTAGCACCAAGGAACTTAGCAAGTCACTGGTAAAATTGTGATTTCAAAGTACAAAAAATTTTCATCCTCATATTGAAACAATTTAGTTAAACTTAAGTGCATATTTTATGCAAAATACTAAGTCTGGAATAACAAGAGGGTAGGGGTAAAAATACAAAATTTATCCTGTGCCCTAATAGTGTGCTAAGAAATGAAGTGTTTCTTCTGTCTCCCATTTTTCGCCCCCCAGTGAGCATCTTACAGTGTGTGAGGAGTGACAGCATACAGAACCGGACAGCGAGAGCTTTAGGGAACCTGGCTATGGAAGCTGAAAGCTGTGGAGACATCCACAGAGCCGGTAAGGGCTTGAATATGGGAAAGGGGCTTGGGACAAGGAGGGAGTTGCCTAGATTTTGGCAAATAGAGAAAGTAGGAGTCCAGAATAGGAAGAATCAAACACGTTTCTTCATCCTTCTCTTTCTTCTTCATCCCTCTGTCTAGGTGCTGTGCCTCTACTGGTTGAGATCCTCACTGCCTCTCAGGACTCCCAGTGTCTTCAAAGTGTCGTCCGTGCCCTTCGAAACTTGGCTGATTCACCTCAGCATCGCCTGGCCTTGGCCCAACAAGGGGCAGTTCGGCCTCTAGCAGAGCTGCTGGCTACAACCTCTGATCCTGCCTTGACTTCAGCCCTTGCCAGGGCCCTGTTGGAGCTAAGTCGAGGCTGCTCTCGGGCCTGTGCTGAACAACTGAGCCTGGGTGGTGGATTGGGACCCCTAGTGAGCCTGGCCACTCACCCCAAGAAGACAGTACGTGATGCAGCCATCCTGACTCTGGCTAACCTGTGTGCCCAGGGCCTGGTGCGTCCTGCTTTGGGCAATGCTGGTGGTGTGGAAGTATTACTCAGTGAACTCCGGAGAAGAAGGGGATCCAGTGGGACTGGCCCAGTGTCTCAGCAAGCCCTGGTACGGGCAGTGTGCCTTTTGTGCCGTGAGGCCATTAATCGAGCACGACTAAGGGATGCTGGGGGTCTGGAGCTACTCATGTCCCTTCTGAGAGACCCAAGAGCAGAGGCCTTCCATCCTCGTGTAGTAGCAGCACTTGTTGGTTTCCTGTATGACACTGGGGCCCTAGGAAGACTCCAGGCATTAGGGCTTGTACCATTGCTGGCAGGGCAGCTAAGTGGTGAAGTTGGAGAAGAGGAGGAAGAGGGCCATGAGGCTGCCTCCTGTGACTTCCCTGAGGAGCGGACCCCAGGACCAACAGAGGCTGGGAGCTTCAGGAGCCTCAGGTAAACTAGCATCTTGAGTAGTCTCTTCAGATCTATAATTCTTGATCACATTTTTCCTAACTCTACCTCTCTTTCCCTATTCTTATATTCTCTAATATACTGGTATAGTAGATAAAGCACTGGACCTGAAATTAGGAAGTCCTGAGTTCAAATATAGACTCAAACCCTTACTAAATGTATGACCTTGAGCAAGCTACTTAACATTTGTCTGCCTCAGCTTCCTTTATCTGCTAAATAATGGTACTCATTTACCAGGATTGTTGTTTTAATGTAGCATATAAATTCTGGTTATTATTAGTTAATGTCTAAACTAAGTGTCAAATATGATTTCCATTAGGTCTTTTAGGACCATTAAATATCTTTCTCCTTTGGTTTCCAGGTCATGGCTGATCTCAGAAGGCTATGCTGTGGCACCTGGAGATATTTCGCCTGATTGGTCTCCTGAACACTGCCCCCTACCAGAGCTTCCTGCTGTCCCAGTCAGGTCCCTCCAGCAGAGATGCCTACAAGACAGCCTTTCCTTCTCCCCGGTGTCCCATCCCCCACCAACCTCTCCTCCAAACACTGCCCTAAGCGTGGAGACTCCAAGCACCTCACAACTAGAGACTCCCAGCCACACAGGTGACATCCCAAACCCTTCACCACCCCCACTAAGGACATCTGGTCGGACTGAAGAATTATGGGGACGAGAAGGGCCAGCACTCTTACTCTTGTCACGCTTTTCACAGGCCCCTGATCCCAGTGGGGCACTAGTGACTGGCCCAGCACTACAAGGCCTGCTAGGCTATGTGACTGGAGCCCCTGGTCCCCCAAATCCACGGGCCCTGCGAATTCTGGCCCGCCTCACCTGCAACCCTGCTTGCCTAGAAGCTTTTGTCCGAAGTTATGGTGCTGCACTCATCCGGGCCTGGCTAGTGTTGGGTGTTGCCCCAGATGATTGGCGGGCCTCAAAGCCACCCCGGGCTCGAGCAGGCGATCGAAAACATAGAGAACTAGGTAAGTGACCCGTTTCTTCTTTCAGGTACACAAACACACGTTTTTCTTGCCCCTTATTCTTTCTTTTAGAACCCAGACTTACTTTCTTTGAAGACCTAGATCTCTGTGCATACCTAATTTATTTCCTTGAATCCATGTGACCTCCCTTCTATCCTTTTACCCTCTTCAGAACTCAAGCATCTTAAATCTTTGCCAATTGTTTCTATTTCATCATTTCTGCTACCTTCAGTAACTCAGATATCTTGACCTTTTTTCTCCTTCTAGGTGAAATGCTGCTTCAGAACCTGACAGTCCAGGCTGAGTCTCCTTTTGGGGTAGGAGCACTCACTCACTTGCTTCTCTCTGGGACTCCAGAAGATCGAGTTGCCTGTGCATTGACTCTGCCCTTTATCTGCAGGTATGCCATTTTAAGAATCAAGGAACAGCTTCCACAGGAGGGAATTTCCTGAAGCTATAGAAATAGGATAAGAAAATATAGAACAGGAATTTGTAAAATACTTGTAGATATTTGGAAAAAGACTTTGTTCCCTCCCTTTGACTGCTTGTTTCACTTAGTTAATCCAAATTCTTTGCCCTTCCTCCCTGTGACTCTACAGCCAATTCTCAGATTTCTTTCCTAGTTCCTTTAGCTTCTCTTTTATTTTCTTCTCCTTGACTCTGCCTCCCATTTTCCTGACCACCTTATTTCTCCCTTCCCTTGAGATTTGTCTTCAACCTTGCCACTAGGTCCTTCTAGGAGAAAAGCAAAGACAAGGATCATTTCATTCCCTCTTTTAGCAGAACAGAATCTAATCTAAACTCAATAGTAAGTTCCAGGAGTAGGGCAAAGTCAGAAGCCTATTTCAGGGGTAACCAGTTTCTGACAAGCACTTGTACTATTTTTATGAGATAAGAAGCCTGTATTTGCTTCAAATGCTCTCACTAATTTTTGTGCCTACCTCTCTATCTTTCAGGAAACCGGCTCTCTGGAGACGTTTACTTCTGGACCAAGGTGGTCTCCGCCTCCTTCTGACAGCACTTTCTCGTCCAGCTCCTCACCCACTTTTCCTCTTTTTTGCTGCTGATTCCCTCTCCTGCCTTCGTTGCCTAATCTCCCCTTCAGTGGACTCTGCCCAACCTCTTGTGGATTCTTCTTCAACCTCCCCTTGCCTCTATGGGCAACTTCTGGGCTCTACCCCATCCCTAGTCCCTGACCTCCATTTCCTGCTGGACTCGGGCCTCAGACTACCTGCCATCCGAGCCTCTGCAGCCGATGCTTCCCCCTTCTTCCGAGCCTTGCTATCAGGAGGCTTTGCAGAGGCTCATTTGAGCCTTGTGCCACTGAGGGGCTTATCCCCAGGAGCCGCTTGGCCTATTTTGCACCATCTCCATGGCTGCCGGGGCTGTGGAGCTGCCCTACAGCCCATCCCACCTCCAGGACAACCTCTCTTGGGCTCTGAGGCAGAAGCTGCCCTAGAAGCAGCTGGTCGGTTTCTGCTGCCCATTCTAGAGGAAGAACTGGAAGAGGCTGTGGAAAGTGTGCACCTAGGACCTTGTGGTCCCCCTGAAGCAGTAGGCGAGGTATTCCGCCTTGGTGGAACCCGTCTAGCTGCAAGATGTGCCCACTGGACCCTGGGACCTGGCCGGAGCCCACAAGCCCGGGCAACAGCCCTAGCTGGACTGGTAGAAGCAGCAGGCGAGGAGGGCGGGCCTCTGACTGAGGCCCTTTTGGGAGCTGTGATGGGGATGAGAGGGAGGCTGTGACTAGGGCCACAGCCTCAGGACTCTGAGGAGCCCTGGCACCAGGACAGAGGAGATGCCCTGTAGGACCTTAGTCTGGCCCCAAGGACCAAAAAAGGAGACTTCTCTGGAAAAGAAGAACTGTTGCCTGGGGGGACTTGGTGGGAGGGGGGTAGGGAAGGGAGAGGGAGAGGGCAGATTTCCAGGGAAGAGGAGCCATGGAAAGTACTGAAACTAGAGGGGGAGATAGGATAGAGGAAAAGGAATGAGAATGGCCTGGGGAAGCAAAATGGGACTTGGCCAGAGGTCTCAAGAATGAAATATGGACAATACAGACCTACAAGGACTAAAGGCAAAGAAAGCCCTTGGCACTCAAAAGGAGCCCCTTGCAAAGGCTAGACTGAAATTAAAGACTCCAGAATTGATTACCTCCCGTAGTCTGTGTTTTGTTTTGTTTTGTTTGTCTCCAAAGGATCTTTTCTCAAATTTTCCTTTACCTCCACCCAGTGGCCAGTTCCCATTTCCATCCTTATTTCGGTTGTGGAGGTCTAAGCCTAAAGTCATGTACCCAGAAATGGGTGAGATCATCAACCTGGGCTGATTTGTGAAGTTTACTGTATATATGGTTGGTTAACCTTAGACTTCTCCCACACACCCAGAGCAGATCTCTGTGAAGGGGATCCACCCCAGTTCTAGAAGAGGCTTCAGAAGAATCACTGCACTCAATTGTCTCTCCTTGTAGAGGGAGTGGGCATGCTGAATGGGGAAAAGGGGTGGGGGGGAATGATTTAAACAGTGACCAAATACTTTTTAATGGCTTTACACAACTGGAAGGAAAGGAAGCATTGCCTAGAGTCTTTCCTAGAGTTGTATTCTATACGTGATCCAGGATTCTAGGAGTGGATAGTCCTTCAGGGTTCTGCATCACTATGCCTTAAGACACTCTTTGTGAGTGAGTATTTCTATCCCTCTGATCTATGTCTTCCTCAGTTTTCACTTTCATCTCTGTGTGTCTGAATTGGAAGGATTTCTCTAGTCTTGAGAAGGTTTCTTTGGATTTCTGTCTCAGTCTAATCTCATCTGTCACTGGCTTTCTCCTGCTGCTCTTGCCTTAGCCAGTGCTGTTGGTGGATGGTTCTCTGCTCCAAGCCTAAGCTCTCACCATTCTGGAGTGTCTAGCTGGGGTGTGGCTGTAATGCGGGTGTGTCCCGCCATCCCTATTCTTGTCTGTCACCCCCTTGGGCTCCCTTCAGGCCCCCTTCTCCAGCCTCTCTGCCTGCTAATTCCTATCCCGCCCCCCATCCCATCTGGTCCCCGCTTCCTTACATGGTCACGGCTGGGGCCTCCCTCTCCCGGACGTCCCCCCTCCCCCCTCTCTCTCCCGCCCCCCCAACCGGACACAGCCCCCGCCCTGCTGCTACCCCTCAGCCAGCCAGTCCGGCACCCCAGCCATGGAGGACCTGGGTGAGTGGGGCTAGAAGCCCGGGGACCACGAGCCCCTCCCTTCCAACCCCAGATGCCTCTCCATCTGCCTCTCCCAGCACCATCCCACCGTCCCCTCTCCCTGAAGCTCGTTTTGTGCTCTCTTCTCCCCCTATTTCTATTCTTCTCTGCCTTAAGTACTCTGTTCCATTTCATTTCGGTCTTCGGTCTCTCTCCTCGGCCACTCCCCGCCTCTCATTGCTTCTCTCTTTCTTCTCTTTCTTCCTCTTTCTCTTCCCCTCCCACTCTCTCTCCAGTTCAGCTCCACGTCTCCCTTCCTGCCTCTCCCTTCATTTTTCTCCCGTCCTTCCCCCTTCTCTCCCGAGGAACAGAGGTCCGCTGCTCCAAAGGCTGGAAGGAACAGGCAGCGAGCGGAAAGGACCGACACCTGGGCTCTAGGAGGGAGGGGGGCGCGTTAAGTTGGTGCCAAGGAGGGATTGCTGGTTTGTGGGTCTGCAGAAGAAAGCCTCGAGCTGGAAAGCAAGATGCCTGGCTCGTAACAGAAAGGGGGGAGGGGGGAGGGGGGCTGAAAGGGGGAGTTCAGGCCACCAGGGGATACAGTTCTCCCCCGGTGACTCTCTCTCTTTCCCCTGCCAGGTGATTCTGCCTCCCCCTTATTCCCTCTGGGACCACGTATTGTGGTCTTTGGTAGGTAACCCAATCCAGGGGTCCTAGTTGTGGGAACGTGGGAAAATGACAGATTACTTAATGAGAGAACTGAGAAGCATAAGCGGCCCTCCGAAGAGGTTTGGAAGAAGGGGCTGGGAGATAGATCTACCAATTGGAAACAGGTCAAAAAGCTACATAAAAATGTGAGAAAAGGCCAATTTTGAAGTTGAATTGGTGATTTAAACCCAACTCTTCTCAACTCCAACTCTGTACCCATCACATACATAATTGCCTCTTTAATTTTTACTTGTTTTGTTGTGAACAATAGATCTAGAGTTGGAAGATATCTTTCTAAGAGACCATCATCCAATTTTCCAGATGAGTAAACTGAGGCTTGGGCATAGTAAATGTCAGAGTGGGTTGGAAGCTAAAACTTCTAACTCCAATGAACAGCTAGGTGATGAAGTAAATAGAGCATGAGGCTTAGAATCAGGAACTTAGATTCTTGAATTCAAATCTAACTCTCAGATATTTGCTAGCTAGGTGACCCATGGCAAATCATTTAACCCAGTTTGTCTTAGTTTCCTCATCTACAAAATGAGCTAGAAAAGTAGATAGCAAAACATTCCAGATTTTTTTTGGGGGAAAAAAAACACACCAAAAAACCCAGATGGGGCCACAGAGTCAAGCTCTACTGAACAATAAAACCTGAATTGGAATCTCAGCAGTTACTACCTGCCTGACCATTGTCCAGTCACCACCTCTCTGAGCTTCAGTTTCTTCCCTCTAAGGCCAAATGAAATAATAACTGGAAAATGTTTTGTAAATCTTAAGATGCTCTATGAATGTCAGTTATCATCACTAATTTTTTCTAGGTCTCAATTTCTTATTCTATAAAATAAGTAGGTTGTAGTGAGTAATAAGGGGATTAAATTGGACGGCCTATAATGTCTTTTACTGATTATAATCCTATGACCTCATAGGAAATTGTTTTGAGGATTAGTTGACACAATTGCTGTACAAATACAAGAGCTTTCCTGGCTGGAATAAAACACCCAAATTGGCATGGCTCCCAGGACTGACCAAAGATGAAACAGCTTGGCCATACTGTGTTGCTCCCAGCTTTACCCTTGTATGGTTTCCCTGGAGTCTCTTTGACCCTGAGATTGTCTAACTTTTGGTTTCTGACCCTAACCCTGACTTCAGATCCGTTTCAAACATTCACCTCTTCTAATCTAGACCAACTCAGCTCCTTAATCTTTAAGTTACCCTCTAGTCTACTCATTCAAAGTCCTCTCACAGATGCTCTTTTGTCTGACCTGGAGTCTACGACATCCCACATACCCCGGACTGGGGCTCTTAGGGACCAGTCCCAAGAAGCCAACACTGCTCCTCCTCCCTATAGCCAGCAACAACAGGTAAGAAGAGCAGAGCTCAGGTTCTAGGGGGAGGGCCCTGACTTTGAAACTCCACTGTAGCTTCAGATGTATTGCTTTTTCTCTGCAGAAGGTGGCCAGGGAAACCTCTGGGGCCTCAGGAGACAAAGACCATTTATACAGGTGAAGGAACTGGGAATATCCTTTAGAGGCTGGTGGGAATGAACTCTCCAGGTGCAAAGGGCTCACTCCCTCCCATGTTACTTGGGCGCTGGTCTGAGTCTTTTTTTTTTTTTATTCCTGAGTCTTCCTCCCTTAATTCTCCCTCTCTACTCTAGCACTGTGTGTAAGCCTCGTTCCCCAAAACCAGCGGCACCCCCATTCTCCTCCAGTGGTGTGCTTGGTGCTGGGCTTTGTGAACTGGACCGCCTATTGCAGGAGCTCAATGCCACTCAATTCAATATCACAGGTAAGAGAGAGTGAGAATTGAGGATAATGGGAAGAAGCAGAAAGAGGCAAGTAATAATGAGACTAACCCCTCCTTCCAAACAGATGAAATCATGTCCCAGTTCCCATCCAGCAAGGCAGCTGATGGAGAACGAAAGGAAGAACAATCAGAGGAAAAGAAAAGGCCCATCACGTGAGCCTCTTGGAGACAGGGTTGGAAGGGTTATAGCCTGTTAGCCCGATCCCCAGGTCTGGGCTAGAAGTGGGAAGCCACAGATCTAGATGCCTGCATTCTTTGGGGTTGAGGGTCTAGTAAGAGGGAGAACTGAGAACTAGGGTTCTTGAATCTGGGATCTGGAAGGACTGAGAAAAGGGGGAAGCTGCTGACCCAAACTATCTTCTTTCAGCCCCCCTAGCCCAACGCCACAACTGCCCAAACCTTCAGCCACCTCAGCTACGCTGGAATTGGACAAGCTGATGGCTTCCCTTTCTGATTTCCGTGTCCAGAACCATGTGAGCTGAATGAAAAAGTCAAGGGTCTCCAGGGAGGGTATTGGTTAGTCCCAGTAGCTGTGATCTTGGACCCACCCAACTGTCAGAGGCCATCTCACCTCTTCCTCTGTCTCCAAATCTACCCCTTTCAGCTCAGTGAAGCAGATGGGGACCCAATGACAGATGCCTCTATTTTATACCCTAATAGCTTCCTGCTTCTGGACCTACCCCCAAACCAGAATTGAGCTCGGTGAGTGATACCACGCCACCACCCACTTCAGGGTCTACCGCTGAGGGCAGCCTAGACACCATGCTGGGGTTGCTGCAGTCAGATCTCAGTCGACAGGGAGTCCCTACCCAGGCCAAGGGCCTTTGTGGTTCCTGCAATAAACCCATTGCTGGGCAGGTAAGCAAGATCCCGCCCTCCCCCACCCCCCACCCCCCAGTAGAAGAGGGGAAGAGGGAAGAAAGACATACAGAGACATTAAGATACACAGACAAACTAGGCTATGAATTCCTTTGGGAGAGTAATAAAAGTGTTAAATTTACTATAGATACATGCAACTTCAGCTTTTTTTTTAATAGTAGATATTTAAAATATTTTCATTAGGTTCTCACTACTATTTAGTAAGTCTTTTTAAATATCATTTATCTCCTACTACTTTCCCATTCCCCACAACATTCATTCTAGACCTTCTTTTCTAAGCACACACATCTTTTGACACCCCCAACTTCTCCACACATTCAGCAGATGATCTCATCTCCTGTTTCATTGAGAACAGGTCATCTTTATCTCAAACCTGTCTTTAGAAGCAGGATGTATAGGCCAGTGCCTACTTGCAAATCAGGAAGTATCAGGTTCCAGTCTTACCTCAGATACTTCCTACCTGTGTGAGTCTGGGTAAGTCACTTAACTTATATAAGCTTAAATTTCCTCATCTGTAAAGTGGAGAATAAAATAGCACTTACTTCACATTCTTGTGAGAATAAAAGTAAGAATAATATATGTGAAAGACTTTTCAGACCTTAAAGAGATATATAAATATTAGCTATTAACTTTCTGCCTTTTGGGGGCAGAGATGAGTTATTATTCTAATGTTGCCTCCTCCATCTAGGATTCTAACTCTTAATAATCCATTCCCTTGAATCTTTATATATTTTATAATATATATATATAATATATAATATTATATAGCTTCATGATATATGGCTTCCATCCCATTGACATGTTTTATATATATATATAAAACCTATGTGTGTACCACTGACATGTTTTTCATATATATATGTATATATAAACGTGTGTGTGTGTGTGTGTGTGTGTATATTTCTCTCTCTGACTCTGGTTTTCTCATTTTTGTATACAGAGAATCCCGAAATCATCTCGATATAATTTTAAGCTTTAATAGCATTTGTGATGTTTTTTATATGTGTGTGTGTGAGAAATATCTTTGCACTTAAAACTTCACTAAAACTTTGGGGACACCCTGTATATTCTCATATTATTCCTAAAAAAAAAAATTTCCCTTGACCCTTTCCTCTTAAACTGTCATCCTTCTTTCTCTCCTCCTACATTGCCAAAAAGTAAACAGTCTGCATTCTTTGCCTTCTTTTCCTCATCCCCCACTCAGTTTTTAGCCCCTTCCATTTTGACTTCTGTTCCTACCTCTACCAAAACTCTTCTCTCAAAGGCCACAAGTGATTACTCCCCCCCCCAAATCCAGTGGATTTCTTTCAGTTCTCCTCCCCCTTGACATATCTATGACTATTAAATTGTGATCTGCAAGACCATTGGAGAGAGGGAGATCTCAGATCCATTGAAGTATTATTATTTGCAGAGAACACAGGGAGAGTCATTTAAGATAAGATATAACATTTGTCTTTAGAAAGCTTACAAATAGGTGAGGTGTGACATATAACCTCAATATAAAACTATACCTAAGTATATGAAGTTTTTTTAAAATGGCATTTTAAAAAATGCTATGAAAAGGATATTATCATAGGGGAGTAGGGGAGGAGGGAAGAGAATGATATAACCAAATCTTTGTGCAGGAAAGAGGATCCTGACAATAGTGTGAGGGATGGAAGGAAACAGGAAAGAGTTGGTTATTGTGAAATCCAGAAGGACCAACATAATGAAGGATGGTGATGAGGTCCTGTATCAGAGTGACAGTAATATACAGGAGAGGACTGCTGCAAGAAAAGGTGGTACTGAGAGGTATTGGTAATTAACTGAATATGAGAGTTAAAGGTGAGAAAGAAAAGTCAAAGATTACACCAAAGTTTCTCCCCCATTAAACTAAAAACCATGTTAGGATGAATATTATTGCTATAGTACATGAAAAGTGTGAAGTCAGAAGAAAGAATGCGTTTAGGATGAAAGATTAACCTTTAAATAACTTTCCTTATATGTGAAAATGAGCAGACTAGGCTTAAAATAAATATCCATTTTTAATAATAGCTTTTTATTTTTCTTTTTTAAAATATTTTTTATTAAAGCTTTTTATTTGTATAACATATATATGGGTAGTTTCCCAGCATTGATCTTTACAAAGCTTTCCATTACAAATTTTATCCCCAGTCCCCTCCCCTCCCCTAGATGGCAGGAAGTCCACTACATGTTAATAATGTTGAAATACTTGACAAGTTGTGCAAGAAAAATCCTATCTACAAGAAAAAAAAAAAAAAAGAAAATCAGAGAAAGGAAACACAATGCATAGCTTTTTATTTTTCAAAATACATACAAAGATAGTTTTCAACACTCTTGCAAAATCCTTCATTCCAAATTTTTCTCCCGTCTTCCTCTAGACAGCAAGTAATCTAATATAGGTTAAATGTGTGCAATTTAAAGATCCATTTTAGCTGTAATCCCGTGTTGTTATAATAAACTCAATTTGAGGCATATGGAGTTTGAGATGCTTGGGGGATGGAGGGTAGGCAAGGAACTGCTCAGGTAGCATTCAGAAGAAGCCAGAAGCCAGAATTTAGCATCTAGTTGGTAAACGTACATATAGACCCAAGAAGAAGCTTCAACTACTCTCTCTTGTGTCTGTGTGACTATTTGACCCACTTCCTCCCGGCAGGTGGTGACAGCTCTAGGTCGAACCTGGCATCCAGAGCACTTTTTATGCGGAGGGTGCTCCGTGGCCCTGGGAGGTAGCAGCTTCTTTGAAAAGGACGGTTCCCCTTACTGCCCTGAATGCTACTTCGAGCGCTTCTCCCCGCGCTGTGGTCTCTGCAATCAGCCCATTCGCCATGTGAGCCCTATAGCTTGGAAGCGCCCTTCCACACCCTTAGCCCTTTGTCTCTTTTCCCTCTATCCCCCCCCCC
>JAJPUD010031421.1:0-12533 GCA_023553655.1 Myrmecobius fasciatus | reverse complement strand
TCAGATTTTCTTTTCTAATTGTCTGAGGCTACAACCTGAGGCTGTAGTGTCTGGAGTTAACACTAGGCAGACTGTGGAGATGAGCAGCAGCAGAATAAAGGAAGGGGAGGGAATGAAAGCAGAGAAAGTGACTCCAAGATTTAAGGATGCCTTTGAAAGCCCCCTTTGTGACAGATTTCTCCAAGGTTCAGCCCCATGTCACCGATTAGACCTGATCAATGTCTTCCTTAGCATGGTGTAGCTGGCAGAGCATCCAGAGATCTTTGCAGCTCCAGCAGATTATCTTTGGGCTGGTCACTCGAGCTTTTGGATCCTCAAGTTCATTGCTGGTTTAAAGAAAACAAAAACAAAAACAAAAACAAAAGAAAACAAAAACAAATCTAAGGTGTTGACTTTCTTGCCAGTTTCCCAGCTTCAGTGTGAAAGCCTCCAGTTTATGCTTTGATGGGAAGAGATCACTCAGGACTCTTGTCCCTGACTAGTGATATTTGTTTATTCATTGGGTCCCCTCTTCATCCTGGTCTTCCAATTAACTCTCACTTCTTCAGGGACTCTGTTTGTGAAGGATCCAGGTTTGTTTTGCTTGCTCCTCTGATACATTCATACCAGGCACTCTTTATTAACCCCTTCACCATAAGGTGACTTGGAAATAAGAGTATCTTGGGGTTACTTGTACCCAATTCTAGATAAAAGTTTAGTAAGAGTAATATCATCAGTAAAAATGTGTTTTTTTATTTTTTAAAGCTCTAATAATCGAGAAAAACAGATTTTTGAAAAGAACAAATGAAAATAAAAAATACAATTGTACATGAAATGATAAATTTCTGTCATTTGCAGTTTAAAAATATGCAGCGTAACTTTAACAAAATAACATCCAAATTAGCTGATTTCTTACTCTCATCTATTGATCTTTATTTCCTCTATTTTTATAAATTTTGCTATTGCTGTTCTCATTATTGAAAAGCAGGTCACCTAGTGAGTAGAGTCCTAGACTTTGCTTCAGGAAGTCTGAAGTTCAGATCCCACTTCTGACCCTACTAACTGGGTGATTATGGGAAACTCCCTTACCTCTGTGATTCTCTGACCACCCTCTGAGTCTCTAAGTTATCAGTGGAGCTGTGCTAGCACATGTCCTTCTGTTCCAAATTTTCTCTTCCCTCACCCTACCCCTTCCCCTAGATGGCAGATAGTCTAATACATGTTAAATATGTTAAAATATATGACAAGTCCAATATATATATATCTATATACATAGTTATACGGTTATCTTGCTGCACAAGAAAAATTGGATCTAGAAAGAAAAAAAAACTTGAGAAGGAAAACAAAATGCAAGCAAACAATAGAAAGCTTGAAAATGCTATGTTGTGGTCCACCCTCAGATCCCATAGGCCTCTCCCTGGGTGTATATGGCTTTCTTCATCACTGAACAACTGGAACTGGTTTGAATCATCTCATTGTTGAAGAGAACCATGTCCATTAGAATTGATCATTGTATAATCTTGTTGCTATAGCACAGGTCCTTAACACAAGAAAATAGTATATTATATATATATAAATATAACAATAAATTATATTATGTAATATAAAAATAAATAAATATAATAAATATATATATATATAATATAAATATAATATAGTATATTATTTGCCTCATTGTAGTCAGTGTGTACATTTTGGTTCTTTGGTCAAACAGGTTTCTTATTTTTTATACTCTTCATATTGATAATTTCTCAGAGCATAAAACTATCCATTACATTTATATTCCACAATTTGTTCATCCATTCCCAGTTGATTGTTTTGCCATTTAATGAGAAGAATTGCTTATATTATTGAATTCATATATTATTTTGAATACTATCACTATTGCTAGATATCTTTTTGGATATATTCATTGTTGTTTTTTTCTATCCATAATATTTTAAAATTATATAGTCCTATTAGTGGACTAGTTGTTCCTTAAAAACAGGTTTTGTCTTTCTTTTTTTATTTGTATCGCCAACACTTAGCATAGTTCTTTGCACTGGATAAATACCTAATAAATGTTTTTTCCATTCATTCATTCATTCGTTCAAGGTCAGAGGGTATAAAAAAGTTTTATGACACATATATGTGTGAGGCACAAAAGTGAGAGAAGGAAGAGGAGGAGAAGGAGGGAAGGAAAGACAGATAGAGAGGGGGAGAGAGACAGACAGACAGAGAGATAGAGGGAAAGAGAGAGAGAGACAAAGATAGACACAAGGGGGGAAAGACACAGAGAGAGACAAGGGGGGGAGAAAGAGAGAGAGACAGAGACAGAGAAACGGGGAGGGTCATGGGCTGTCATGGACAAAAAACATCACCGAATAGCTCCCCTGATGCTGATGAATCTCTCTCCTGAGCTCCCTTGTCCCTCAGAAACTGTTGCCAGGACCCCCACCCCCCAAAGCACTGCGGACCTTGCCAGTGCTTCTACTCTGGTGGTGGAGCTTTCCAGGCCCCAAAGTCACCTTGGAGCCATGACAAAGCCCGGGCTCAGATTTCTCATTTGCCGTTAGATGCTTTGGAAATGGCTGCAGCTGCAGCTCCCAGCTCTGCTGTGCTTCTTGCGCCGTTCCGAAGCGCTTCTCCAGAAGTCCCATCCACAAAGGTCATGTGCAGGAAACCCGGCTCATGCTTGCAGTGGCCGGAGCCCCCATGTCTTTCTCTTGCAAAAGGAGGCCGGGAAAGCAAAAGAGTGGGGAAGGAGCACTGAGGGGAGCCGTCAGCCGGCCTCCCCTCAGTGCTCCCCCGAATTCTGGCCGCCTGTGCTTGCCCCGGCCTCGGTCACGTGAGAACTAAGGGCGAGGGCCAAGCAGGAGTATGGATTGTAAAAGGCTTTCTGCTTTCTTTCAGGGGCACCCTGGCACCCGAGGGGAAAAGGTCAGTGTGACAGTGAGGTGGTCCGTCAGAAACTGGTCGTGGAAGTGCCTGAGACGGGACCAGAAGGGCGGGCGGGCAGCGGGGCGGCCGGGGCTTTGGAGGCTGCGATCTGGTTGGGCCCCGCCGGGAGGCCTGGGGTACCGTGGTCCAGAACCGGGGAGGCAGATGGCACTGGCCCGGGAAATGGCCTAGTGGGGCCCTCACAAGGAAAGGCGGAGGGAGCCTGAGCGGCGGCTGCCACCCTTAAAGAATAGCTCCCAGCTTCGGGTTTACCCTCGTTGGACCTGCCACGCCTGGGTCTTCCTGCCCTGCACACCGGCTTGTAAAGCGCTTCCTCATTGCTTCGGGGTGGGCCCTGACTCCCAGAGGGGCCCGCAGCGATCTGGAAGGGCCCAGTCTCTCCTGGGACTTCTCCTCAGAACTATGATTAGTGCAGGACCCCCGATGGCAGTGAGGGGGCAGGAGCCCTTTGTCTGTTGAATGCATTTGTGCACATCATCCACTAGCCCCACAGCTGGCTCACCGGAGCATGGGCCACGTCTCCTTGCCAGGGGCTCCTTGCTACTGTCCTGTCGAGTGCATTTTGGCCAGGAAGCCCCCCCACCCTTTCTCAGAATGATGTGACATGGACAGGCAGGGGTCCTGACAGCAGATGGCACCGAGCCACTCAGCACCAGGGACAGAGCCAGGGAGGATGGCGAAGTCCAGCCTCGGACACTTGCCAGCCAGTCACTGAATCTGTGCCTTAGTTTCCTCCTCTGTAAAATAGGGACCACAATAGCATCTCCCTCTCGGGGCTGAGGAGAGTTTCACACGGTAAAGCACTTTCTGGCACACAGTAGGAGCTTAGTAAGTGCTTGTTTCCTTCCTTCCTTTCTCCTTGGGATGGACCAGGCCATGTTTGTCCAGTGTGTTCTCCACATATGGTGGCCATAACGGCCTAGCTGGGGAGCAAGGGGATGCTAGCACTTGATAGCTGTGGGACCCTGAGCAAATCACTTAGAGTGTCTCTGCCTCAGTTTGCCTCTCTGTAAACTGGGGATAATAACAGTGCCTACCTCCCAAGGTTGTTGGAAGGATAAAGAGCAATGATATTGATAAAATGCTTTGCAAACCTCATAGCACTATCTAAATGCTAGCAATGGTGATGATGATGATGGTGATGGTGATGATGATGATGGTGATGGTGATGGTGTGACGCTCTGCTTATTAGCAACAATACATGCCCATCCAGGCTTGTTAGACAGTGAATGGGTCAGTGGAACGGGTTGGCTCCTTCCCGTTCTGAGCCTTCTGCCCCAGGATAATCACTTTTCTTGTGGCCTTTATACCCACAATTCCTCTTCCCCTTCCTTTCTGACCATCTCTTCCTTCCATTTAGCTACATCTCAGTGCTCATTTCTGAAAACAGCCCAGCTTTGTAGCATGTTAGACAGTAAAAGGTGATTAAAAGTTCATCTTGAGCTCTCCCTACACAGCACCCAGTTCAGCCAGGCTCTCTGAGGCTACAATTGCTCGGTGGGGTCTGGGGTCCCCCTCAGAGGGCAGCCCCAGGAGGCCCACGTGGCTCCTTGCAGAGGAGAAGGAGAAGTGTCTGCTAGACCTGAAGTCCACCCGGGTCTGGCCAACCCAGTGAAAAGGCAGGGGAGGGGGCAGCTGGGCCACTTCTGAGTCATGTGACTCTGGGCACTTAAGCCTGATTGCCTCTCCCACTGCAGCCCCCCCACAAAAGGCAGATGGGGGTAGAGCTGAGATCTCTGCCTTCCCTCAATTCCCAGTTTCTCTTCTGGACAGTTACCCAAGTGGTCTGACCTTTTCTTTGACCTTGAGAGCATCCATTCTCCCAGCTCCCATCAAGATAACAGACAGTAAAATCCTAGGGGGCACTTCTGGTCTGTAGCCAGTCCAGACACTGAGCTCGGGGGGGAGCTGGGAGCTGGGAGCTGGGCTTGCAGGACCAGCTCTCTCCCCTGGGAACTGATGTCCTTCCCTGAAGGAGCGACTGAGCCCCCAGCGTCAGCTTATGGGTTGGAAGGGAACCTGGAGGCAGTTGGGTCCAACTCCTTTACAGATGTGGAAACTGAGGTACGGAGAAATTAGTTAAATGACTTCCCCAGGGTCCCAGGCAGTAAGTAAGGTAGGATCTGAACTCGGCTCTTCTGCTCCACACATTTAAGCTGAGAGCCCTGTCCCCTCTGCCTGGTACTATCTCTCTGACTCTGGCCAGGCCATTTTCCCCTCCCGGGAACCCTCCTTGGCCTCCTTTGTCAGAGGGGGGCAGATGACCCAGCCGTGTCCAGGCTCCCTGCAGACCTCCCCCCTTGATCTGGGATTCTTCCATGCTGACACATTAAGGCAACCTGTCTCTCCTGTGGTTTTCCCCCAGGGCTCCAAAGGCGACCAGGGCATCTTGGGCCCCAAAGGAGAAAAGGTAATGAATGATTTGGGGGGGGGCTGCTGTGCCCGCCTGACTGACGGGGGAGGCTGCAATTTGAGACGGCCTCATGGGAGCCCTCACACCTGACGGAGGTAATCTCCCTTCCGCAGCTGATTCTCACCTTTATTTTCTCACAGGGTTTTCCAGGCCTTCCCGGGATGCTGGGGCAGAAAGTAAGTAGCCCAAGGTTTGAGGAAGCAGGGAAGGGAAGGGGGGAGATCCAGGGAGGTGTTCTCTCCTAACATACCGGCCTTCAGAGGTTTCCTCTGGACAATAGAGGGCCTCATTTGGGGCTTAAACTTCTCCCCTTCATACATAAGAAGACGTGCTTAAGACAGGCTGAGAGAATCCTTTTTTGGTAAGCTCCCAATTTCCCATGTTTTCAGGATTTTAGCACATTTTTATTCTGTTCTCATCTCGCTGGCAGGGCTGGAGTATAGTGTATAAAATGTTATGTTTCACCACGACCCTGATAACATGGAAAAAGATTTTCCTTCTTATCGGGTTAACTAATTCTAGAGAGAATTCAATTGAGGGCAGCAGAGAGAGAGAGAACAGGAGAGCCGAGTGGGACGGATCTCTCCCCGCTCGCTCCTGGTAATTAGCACAAGAACGCTCTCTTCCATCTTCGGACGGGCGCCTTTAAGACAGGGCTATATATGATACCCATAATTGAGTCTTGGGAGAGAAATTAGATCAAGAAGATGCTGGCTGTTTCCGGGTGGAGAAGGGCAGGGTAGGATTGCAGGGATTTTGTGCTAATCGAGTCCTAGGAATAGTTACATAAAAATATAAATAACACGTGTGTGTGTGTGTGTGTGTGTGTGTGTGTGTGTGTGTGTGTGTGCTTGCACAGAACTTTTTGCAGAGGCCAGGGAGTTTCCAAAGGGGACAGTCCCTCCTCCCCTCCAGAGGTTTCCCTGTGACTACTATTCTGGGTTAAAAAAGGTCACTTTGCATCCTGTTTTGGCGTATTTTGCCATATGTTCTTACATCTTATTGCCCCACAGACTCCTTACAAAGGGCCTCAGATGTTATGTAAAAGCCTACTAAGTCTTTTATTTGAACTGACTTCTTGGTTAATTTAGTTTAAATAGGAATTTTAAAACATTTAAGGGAGCAGGAGGGGAGAAGGATATGCTAGTTAAATGTCTGTGATATCACAACAAATTTAACTTTTATCCGTTTGGATTATCTCACTCCCTTCTACCTAAAGCTAACAGTGGAGTGGGGGAGGGCAGGGAACTTGGCTTTGGGCAGAGTTGGTTGGAAGGGGAGGGTACATAATACCTAGCAAGGGACAGACTCAGGTGTTGACTGCACTTAATTGAAACTGGTTTCAGATGTATAAGGCTGTTATTTATTTATTTATTTACTTTTTTTTTTTTTTTTTTTTTTTTGCTGAGGCAATTGAGGTTAAGTGACTTGCCCAGGGTCACACAGCTAGGGAATCTAAGGTTGTTTTTTTTAAAAACACATTGTTCTTTAATCCGGTTCTTGCTGGGGATTTCCATCATGTTTCCGAATGTCAAAAGCACAGGCTTGATAACTATCAGGGCAGCTGTTTGCCTTGTGTGCTCTGGCCTGACCTCTGACAAATGCCCCTTGTCTTCCCGGCGGTAATTATAAATCAGTGAGCCTTGGCAGGGCAGTTAGGTCTGTGGAGAACAGAGAAAGGATGAGCTGGCTGTCACCTAGTAGATGGATTAAAAATAACAAGCAGTCAGACATATGGAGTCTTGGGCAGAAATAGGAGGAACACAAGGCCTAATGGGAGAAATGGGCCATTTTAAGGTTTTGCTGAATTTTTGCAGTTGGGACATTTGTCACTGGCCAGTTGGCAGAGCTTTAGTTGGGGACATTTGCCACTTGCTCTTTCTTTGTGACTTTTAATGAAACCACATGGCCACACGGAGTTGGCTCTGGGATCAGACCGTACATAGTGACACCATCTTGTCCATCTCCTCCCATAAATCCTGCCAAGAACGCCCCTCCAGCACTCGGGACACCCTTCCATTAAGGGCACCAATGACAGCACTCGGGCCATCCATCCATTATCTGTCCTCCTTTCTTGTTGTGTGACCACCCACTGCCCTTTCCTATTACCCATTTTCTTTACCATGTTTCTTATTCTGCTCTTTCCACACGAGTGGTCACTGGTCATGTGCCCACCTCCTGGCCATAAGTCAGAAAACGTAATCCCTCCCCACCAAAGTTCCATTAAAATAATTGGGATTTAAGGGAAGAAAAACGATTTTGTAGAGAGATCCAACAGAGGGCTTAATCTAGGCTCACTAGCACTCCAGAACCCTTCTGGGAAAGAGCATTGTGGGAACTGACAAGGATTGTTCCAGACCCACAGGTGAAATTTGCTGGGACAAAAACAGGGAAATTTAAAATAAGAGGAAGAGGGGAAAATCCTTTTTTGAGTTTTGGGGTTTTTTCCCCTCTTCTTCTAAGCATTTGCCTACTAGTTTGTGGTAACAGTAACCAAAGGGCCCAGAAACTTTCCTGTCTTATATCTATGTTCCTTTATCTCAGCCGGGCTCTGGTAGAAAAGGGAATCTGTTGCCAAAACCTGGCCATCACATTTCTGGGGCTCGGGTTCTCTCGGCTTGAGCCCCCTGCCCAGGGTTTCTTTGCCCAGACTTCCTTCTCCCTTGTGGTCCTTATCCATACCCCTCCATCTGCCTCCACCTTTTCTTTGTGAATATTAAGTTTGGAATAAATGTTCTATTGAGTTATTAGAGAGAATCCAGTCGACTGTAAGCACCTTTCCTCCTTCCCTGATATTTCTCACCCTTTTCTTTTTTCTCTGCAGGGAGAAATGGGCCCAAAGGGAGAGCCTGGTACATCAGGACCCAGGGGACCTACAGGAAGACCAGGAAAACGAGGCAAGCAAGTAAGGGCCCCATGCTTTACCCCCTCCCTTCAGTTGCATTTAGTGACCTTACAATCTGCATAATGGGCACACACACAACTGAGTTGGTTTGAGGAAAAAAAAGGAAAATATCATTATCCATCACTGACTAGGTCATTTCCTGCCATGGACTATTTGGGCTGCAGGCAGGCAGGGACAGGGCAGTTAGAACTGGGTCAAACCAGAGGAGTCCAATAGACTTTTTGGGTCACTAAGGTCTGGTTTCAGTGAATCAAAAGGGGGAAACTGAGGGCCTTGAAAATCATAGATTTAAAGTTGGACAGAACTTTAGAGATCATTAAGCCAACATCCTCATTTAACAGATGAGGAAACTGAGGCTGGGAGGGGTTGTAACTGGTAGGAGGCCACACACAAAGTAAATGGTCAAGGCAGGATTTGACCTCAGCTCAGATGGCTCCAGCCCAGGGCTCTTTGCTTTAGTTTTCCAGCCAAGGGTTGATTTTGTGTAAAACATGAACTCTCCAGGTATTTTTGTTGTTGTTGTTCTCTGCTTTCCTTGGCCAGAATATTAACAAGGGTCCCTGGAAGGACTGGGGACAGAGCAGACTGCTGCCTCTCCCTGACCGGCTCTGTGTCTATGGGCAGTGAGCACTAACATTACTGAGGGGCCCCAATGAACTCAAGACGAAGAGGGATTTTAATTCAATAATAAATATTAAATTAATAATATTAAAATAATAATTTAATAAGAATTGGGGGAAATTATCTAGGTCTGTGCAAATATCCAAATATACAGATGATGACTCTTAATGATGACACTACAGAATTATCCATAAAAGCCCGGCCACAAAAAGATCACACTTAGTGGGAGTCTTCTTGGTCCCATGGGTGGGTCTCCAGACAGATCCTGCCCAGACATCCCCAGATACCTTCTCCCCTATTACCAGCTGCTCTGCCCACCAGGAGAGAAGCGAGCAGAGCTTAGCACCTGTTCTGCCTCCATGAAGAGCAAAACGTCTTTGTGGACCACACATCTGGTGGGCCACATTCCTCCTTCCTAAAGCTTTTTTTAAAATTATTTTTATTAATATTAAATTTAAAAAGCAGTATTTGCTAGAGCTTTTATAGTCTGTTCTTCTGCCCCATCTCTCAAGACAGAGAAACAAAATTGTCCTTTCTACATTCTGGGTTCTGTAGTAAAGTAGAGGGCTTCGGGGGGAGGCTGCCCCTTTGTAACACTTTCTGTCACATCCTGTCTGTCCCTTTTTCTGAAGCCTTCTGAGAAAAGAGGTTAGTTCACAAAATCCTAAGATGTTAGAACCGAAAGGGACCCGCCATGCATGGGGCCCTGAGATTCCGGGTGTGGAGGCAGGGAGGCCGTGGAGACTGCCTTGCCTTATGACCCCGGACACTTGTGCTTCAGTGTCTCCTCTGTTAAATGGGGCTGATAAAGAATCGTCCCCGGGGTTGTTGTGAGGACAAAATCATGTGATATCTGTAAGTAAAGACTAGCTTTTGAATTAAACACCTGCGGACTTGGCCCGGCTCCACATTTGCAGCCTGGTGGGATCTGGTGGGATCTGGTGGGATCCAGCTGAGATCACTCAGGCCATTGGGGCATTTCTCCAACTGGAGAAAGCCAGGGCCAGACGAATAGGAACATTTCCACCGCCGTCTGGGCTTTCATTTGACGAGCATTTATTAAGTGCCGACTTTTTGCCAGCCCTGGATGAGGCGCTAGAAATGGTAAAGAGCGTTGACAGAAATGGCCGCTGGTTTTCCACTTTGGCGCTTTAGCAGGAAAGGGGGATGTACCTCAACAGTCAGGTGGAGGAGGAGTTTGCTGAAACTCTGTGTCTAGGGACCCCTTCGTAATGGTGGGAAGAGCTTCCAGCTATTCCTGAGCAGGCCAGAGAGCCCATCACAGATGGCTGGAGAGCTTGGGCTGTGGGTTTGGTTTGGTTTGTAACTTGGGTTCAAAGCTATATTCTTCCTTCATAATAAATTGTTCACTTGGGGACGGATTAGTCTCTGAGGAAGAGTTCTATAAGTAACCAAAGACTCGGAAGACCGATGATCTGTCCTCCCCAGCCCCTGGAGCTCGAATGGAGAGGGATCCATGGTAACAATGGAGAACCCTGCCAGCTCCCGGGTGCAGAGGCCACTGGGGTTGCTCATGCTCGCGCCCCTGTCCCCCTCTTGACGTCCCCTTCTGTGTCCTCTGTGTCTCCCGACGTTTCCCTGTTTCTCTCTCCTCTGACTCTTTCTCGTTTTTTGCTGGCTGTCCGTCTGTCGTCTTCCTCTGTGGGACTGTTTCTCTGTCTCGTCCTCCTCTGGCTCTCCATCTCTCTCATTATCAAGAGTAAGAGAGAAATGTTCATTCTTGGCCATTAGCTGGCCCAGTGGTCTCTGGGGCCGAGCCATTCAGAACGGGCCGTGTGTGGTAGTTTTGCCATTTTGTAGCTCTGGTGGGGAAGGGAGCGCAGAAAGCCTGCCCTTCAGATTGAAGGGAGGGACATTTTGAAGAGAGGGCCCAGGCTATGTCCCTTTTCTGGCCCCTGGCTAGCTACCCCAGCTTGAGGGTTTCCCTTAATGTCCGTTGTACAGGAATGAGCTCCCAGGCCCAACTCTGTGCCTGCTGATTCCTGAACAATCCATTAAATATATTGTTTGTTAAAGAGTTTTTAAAGAGGCCGGCTGCCCTGCCTTCTGTGTTGTGATGTCTCTTGGGTTTTCCATCCATCTAAAATCAATCGACTTGAAAGGTTCTTGGAAGGGAAGGGATAGCAGGAGTCATCCTGCATTGCCAGCTCAGCCTTCCATCCCGACCTTTCCATGTCCCGAGGCTCGGAGAAATCGGCACCGCCAACCTGTCTCAATTTTGCCTCTGCAGAAGAAAGCAGATCTCTGATTTTCTAAGTGCATTCACAGACAAGTTAGACAACTGGTCTGGAAAATCCAAAACAGATTCTTGAAACTTGAATCTTCCAGTTTGCTTCTCTACAGTGAGCAAAGAAACTGAACGAGTGCCCATTGCCCTTTGGGCTTATAGACTCGGCAGCCCTTGATTGATACGAATTCTGATAAAAACTAAACTAAAACTCAAGAAGAAAGATGGAGGAAAAGAAGTCAGTGTCCCTGGTTCCCTTGGACCCATCCTGACTCCCATTACGTCATGAGAAGAAGGGCCATTGGTTCTTCCCTGTGGCCACCCCAAAGCCAAAGGACTCTAGCCCAACACAGTCTGGTCACGGCACTCTTGGTGTGGAGACTTCCTCCACCAAGGCTGATTAAGTTCTGCTCTGGGCAGACTAATCACTGCCTTTCTCAGGGTCACTCGGAAAACAAGCTCCCAGATGAGATTGGAACCTGGGTTTTCCTGACTTCCAACCCAACCCTCCACCATTGTTGCACTGCTCCCATAGAGGGATGCCCAGGGATGGCTCCGTGTGCCCTAGGAATGGTGTCGTCCTTCATCCTTTATTTACTCCAGCAAAGGTCTGATATAGGGCTGTATGAGCTGGACAGTGAGCTTCTGCAGAGCCTGGACAGCTCTGGCCATGTCCCAGAGGCTCAAAGAATGCTTGGTGCTCAACACACGATGTTCTTGCTCTCTTGGTGACCCCAACTGGGGATTTCCTGGAGAGACATTAGGGTGCTTTGCTGTTTCCTTCTGCAGCCCATTTGACAGATGAAGAAACTGAGGCAGACAGAGATAAGTGACCTGCCCAGTGACAGCCACACAGCTGGTAGGTGTCTGAGGCCAGATTTGAACTCAGGAAGATGAATTTTCCTGACTCCAGGCCCAATGTTCTAGTACTGTCCTGCTTGCTTCTGTACACAATAGGGGTCTAAAAATTGTCAGTGCGTTTGGTTGTGGTTTAGGAAGTTAAATTCACTCAGTTTGATGTTCTGACTCTTTTATTTTAATGGCTTATTGTTTTTCCAGTTACAAGTACAGATGGTTTATAACATTCATTTTTTGAGATTTGGGGTTCCTTCCCTTACCTCCACCCCACCAAGAGAGCAAGCAATCTGATATAAGTTATACGTGTATAATCAATTTTTAACATCTTTCATATGAGTCATGTTGGGGAAAAAAAATCAGAACAAAAGAAGGAAACCACAAAAGAGGAGAAGAAAAGGGAAAAAACCTCCCCCAAAATGAAATACTGGCTCTGGTCCGCACTCAGTCTCCATAGCTCTCTCTCTGGAGGCAGATGGCTCTTTCCGTCCCGAGTTGATTAGAATCATGTCGGATCCACAGCGCTGCTGGGAAGAGCCACGTCCGTCCTGGTTGATCATCTTACTGTCACG
>JAJPUD010031420.1:0-12533 GCA_023553655.1 Myrmecobius fasciatus | reverse complement strand
GATATTGTATCCTTCTTGCACTGATTTCAGTTTATTTTCCCATTTATCCTACAGCTCTCTTTTGAGGTTCTTTATGCAATCTTCCAGAAAGGCCTTTTGAGAAAGTGACCAGTGATGGTCTTTAATACCTTCTTCTGGTATTTTGTCTAAAGGAACCTCAGGATCTGGGGTCAATGCTTCTTTGCCTTGATAAAAGCTGTCTATGGTGAGAGCTCTCTTTTGCTTCTTCATTTTTTTTTAGACAGCGTGGATATCTCTTTAAGGTAGGAAAAAAAAAAAACGGTGGCTGGAAGGCAGCTGAAGAGCTTTGCCCTGGGGCACTTCAGCAAATTAACTTAAGGTGCTGGGCTGGTGGGGACTAGGACTAAGTCCGAATTACTCCTTAAACAAGGCAAGTCTGCCAGAACACCTGCCCCCAATCAGGGAAGAGTGTCCTGAGTGCCTCAGATAAACTCCAGGTGTTTGGAATTTGGAGTATGGAGTTTGGAATTTCTGCTAGGATGAGCTGAGCTGAGTCCCACCCTCACTTCCGGCCTACACAGAAGTTGTCTATCTCTCTGTCCGAGTCAGACAAACCTGATATGAAGTTCTCCAGAAAGCAGTGTCCAAATATTTCTGAGTTTGTTGACTTGAAGATCAGTTCAGAGGCTTATTTTATTGTTGATTTGAGAGAAGATCGAGAGGCAGAGAGTCACCTTTTCACTCTTCCATCTTGGCTCCGCCCCCTCAACAAATTAATTTCTAATTTTTTCATCAGGATATGTCAAGTAGAGATTCCTTCAACAATAATCTGTTTTTTGGGGGTTCATCAGTCCTTAAACTATTTATTGATTTCCTTCTGGTAATTGTTATTTAGTGATTACCACTAATGTGTTTTTTTTTAATTTTATGATGAGTATTATTTTATTACCACTTTATAAAGTAATTGAGATTAAATAAAGCAATGCTCAATTCTTTTCTCATTTTCCAGATCATTTTCTTTGTATTTCTAGATCATTTTTCCTTACAATAGACTTTTAGTATTATTTTTGTCTAGCTTTACAAAATAACTTATTGACAGTATGTGGTAAAATTATATCAGATTAAACCTGTATAATAATCTGCAATAAATTAATTTTATATTGCCATAAACTATCAGTAAATATTTTTCTTTGATTATTTTTCTTCCTTTTTTATAAAGAGTATTTTATTTTGGTATTCTTATAAGGTCTTGTTTCTTGCTATTTTAACTTCCTAATGTTTTATGAATTAAACATACTTTCTCCATCATTTTCTTCTTTTTAAAATACTGTATATTACTGGTGATTTTAAAATACTATATGTCAATGCTTAAGATTAGTTGAATTATTCATTTCAATAAGGTTTGCTGTTGATTATGTGGATTTTATAAGCAAAATATCATATAATCTAACAATGAGTACTGAGATCTCTGTCAGTTTACATAATTAATTACCCTTTTCTTATTGCTATAACTAGTATTATCCCAAATGCTTTTTCTTCATGTAATTTTAGGTCTATATCTTTTGTCTAACTTTCCTGTATTATTACTTTATAATGAATTATTTATGTTATATGACATGATTAATATCTTGAACTTTTTACATTTCTATGTGATATTATGTCTTAGCACATGGATAATTTTTGTTAAGATATCCTATTTGTATATTCTTTATTGTTTTTCTCAAAAGGAAAAATATACATCTTCCACATTGTTCATCTATATTGTTTCTTTTTTATCTTTCAGTTATATTTATCTAGCTCTGACTATTAAAAGTTACCTACAAATGATCATGTCACTATCTACGGTAGTTTATGATTCAGTTAGCTTTTCCATTATAGACTTAAATGTTCTGTCATGTGGCAATAGGTACTATTTTGCTTCATTGATTAGGAAGCTTTTAAACATACCATACCTTCCAAATGTGCTTCTCTTGTCACCAAAAATGTGTATGCTTGCTCTGTAAGCAATTATAATCACAACTACTGCTTTTTGGGACTTTGATGCATAGTAAGTTTTATTCCTGTCTTTAATTTTAATTCTATATTGGTCTTTATATCAAATGTATTTCTTATAAGCAAGAAATGTCCAGGCTTTGTTTCTTTATACATTCTGAAATTCTTTCATTTAATTTATTTAATTATTTAATAATTTACATTTAAGACTAAAGTTATTAGACTTTTATCTCTATTTTGTATTTCACTCTTTCCTTCTCTTCTTAATTCAGAATTTGCTTACCTAAATATAACAAAGTATTTGATAAAATCTTTTCTACTATTGTTTTGGAAAAGATGGAGAGATGAGCTATATAATAGTGCAGTTAGATGGAATAAGATTTGATGGCAAGACCCAAAGAAAGGTAATCAAATAAAGGCATTGGGTCAGGTTTCTAACATAGTCCTTAGGGTTATTTGCTTAATATTTGTTGCTTAACATCTTTTATCAATAATTTGCATAAAGTCTAAACAAAGGATGAACAAATCAGTACTTTTAATAGATCATGACAGTCTAGAACATTAAGCCAAATGTAGTAATGTGAAATTTAATGGGGATAAATGTGTCTGCTACTTGAATTTGGAGAAAAAATAGACTTCATATATGCAAGACTGGATAATTATAACCTGTTAAAACCAATATTCTACTTTCTTAGCCTTTTGAGAACCACAATGAATTCTGTGCCCTCATATCACTCATTAAAAGGGAATTTTTTGAGACAGAAATAACTAGAAATAACAAAGTAATAATTACTTCAGAAGGCATAATAACAACTATACAATTTTACTCTCCCAACTCATAAGAAGCATAAACCACCTCCCTCCACTTATTGTACTACCTTAGCTCTGGATATGAGAACAGGCTTAATTTTAATGTGGTTCTTAGAAAGCACAAGTCCAAAAAAAACTTGTTTTGGTTCAAGTTCTCATCAAACTAGCTTCTCAGAGCTTCCATGATGGGTGGAGTGGGTGTGACAATCTCAGTGTCTTCCTGGTTCCTAGGTCACCAGACTAAACTCCTATGTATGTGGGAATAACATCTGGCACCTGAAACTGAGGAAAAACAACAGAACAGAAACAAAAACCACCACACCCATTTCTTGGACTTGAAGTAAAAGAGAAGTATACAGGGGAAGTCACTGGTATTCAGTTTATGGCATTAATGTTGGTCATAGCATATAGGAGTCACTGAAAAAAAACACAGCTGATTGTGTTGAGGTATGGCCAAAGAAGGGAGAATAGCTCAGTACTAGTTTTAAAGACATAAATAGTCAATAAGGCAAATAGAATCTACTCAAAAGGACCCTATGCTAGAACTGGACATACTCGGAACTACATTTGTAATTCACAATAACATATTACATGTAACATAAAATAGAGAGATGAAAACAAAGCACAGTATTCTCAAATCGTGGTTTTTTTGGTGTTTTTTTTAATTCCATGGGATTCCTTTTTTTAAGTTTTTTTTTCCCCCACAAGATTCTTAAAAGTAATTAGTATTGTTCTTCAGTTGTTTTCACTGATGTCCAATGGTTCCTGACCCATTTTAGGGATTTTGGTTGTTATTTTCTGTTTTTTGTTTTAGTTTTAGTTTTTTTTGTTTGTTTGTTTGTTTGGTTTTTTGGTTGTTGTTTTTTGCAAAGATAATGGAGTGGTTTGCTATTGCCTTCTCCAGTTCATCTTACAAATGAGGAAATTTAGGCAGAGTTAAGTGACTTGCTTAGATCACACAGCTGTTGAGTGTCTGAGACCAGATTTGAATTCAGGAAGAGGAGTCTTCTTAACTCCAGACCTAGTACTCTCTTCACTGTGTCACTTAGCTGCCCTTAAAAGTAATCATTCATTTCTATATCTGCCTAAATCCAGCATCCTAAAATTAGAAAATATCTATATCAAACTGCACTTGATAAGTTGCTCAGTTTATGTTTGTAAAGAAAAGAGCCATTTGGAACTTTACTTGTTATCTTCTTGAATATGTGGACACGACCATTAGCAGTTTGGTTTTTTTGTTTTTTGTTTTTAAGAATTGAAGATAACTCCTTAAGTTTCAGTCTTTGGAATTGAATTGATCAGTTCAGCATGTTAGGAATCAGACTACTACTAGAGTCAATAAAACAGATTCAGTAAATGTGTGGTAGCCAGTTTTTTGGGGAGGGATCCAAAGAGATAATTGAAAACAAATTAGAATCACAGAAAATCTCCAAATGAACCTGGGTAAGTTGGGGGAATGGAAACTGTCCATCCTTATAACTTTTGCCCATGGGAGTTAGTAATTCTCAGGGTTTATGAGACAAAGGAAGAAGAATACCAGTGTTTCATATACTCACAAGCTGAGAGGTTTCAGCAAGAGTTTATGGAAGAGCCTCTCACCTATATAGCTCCAAGTAGTGAATTCTGGGATCAAGCCTTCTAGAGGGAATGAGGAGGACCTGAGCAGTACTAGCAATTTGGAGAGAATAGGATTGAACAACGGATACACAGAGCTAAAGAAGCAACAAAAGAATAAAAACAATATGGAGCAGCAAAAACCTTAACCTTGCCCTCTGCCAACATTTCTGATAGATAAGAGACTTCTTTAGGAATCCAGAATGAGTTTTCTTTTTGGAAGAATGGAAATCTTTTGGGTAGTATCACAAGGCTAGAGATCTATACATTTAGCTAGAGTAATGGTAGGATTCACCTAAATATTGAGGGCAAGTAGAGGATTATGTCTCTAGTAATTCTAGGTTCCTTCGTCCTTCTGAAGTTTTCAAATTATGATTATGGAGTACTATATAAGTTTTGGGAAAAGAGAGGGAAAGTTTTGAAAATTCTTAGGCAAAAATCTTAGAAAAAAATAAAAATTGGATTATTCAAGGATGGACTAATTATGAATCTTTGATACTAGCAGTCCCTTTCTCTTTGATACTCTCCTTTCTCCAGGCTTCAGGGGCATTAGTATCTCTTGGTTCTCTTATGTATTTAATATCTAATCTCTCTCTCTCTCTCTCTCTTATTTTTTTTCTTTTTCTGTATATATGTATATATATATAGTATATATAAAAGTATCTCTATCTATCTATCTATATCTATATATCTATCTATATATATATGTATACACACATACATATATATAACCATTCCTTTTCTATCTCATTTGCTGAATCCTCATCTTGGTCACACTCACTAGTATGGGTATCCCACACGGCTCTCTCCTTGGTCCTCTTCTCCCTCTATTGTACTTCACTTGATAGCCTTATAAGCTCCTGTCGTTTTTATGATGATTTTTATGTTGATCATTCTCAAATCTATTTATACAGACTAATCACTGTGCTAATCTCCAATCTCATATTTCCAATTAACTTTCATATTTCTCAAACTTAAATGTCCAATAGAACTTTTAAACCCAGTATTTTCCAAAATGAATTCATCATCTCTCTAAAACCTATTCCATTTTCCTTATTATTTTCAAGAACGCCATCCTCCCAATCCCCAGGACTGCAATCTAGATGTTATCTATCTTTGAGTTCTCACTATTTCTCAACTCCTTATCCAATCTGTTGCAAAGTCTATTCATTTCACCTTTGCAATATCTCTCATATAATTCCCCTTTTCTTCTCTGATACTGTCATCACCTTATCACACGCCCTTATTACTTGAGGCAAGATATAATTTCAATTGTGACTGCCACAATTCTCTCCCAACTCCAGTTTATCTTCCATTTAGTTGCCAATATGATTTTCCTAAAGTGTCAATTTCTGTTCAGGTCAGCCAATACCTTATCAAATGGTCCTCCTTTATCTTCAGGATCAAATGCAAAATCATTTCCTTGAGATGCAAGGCTATTTATAACCTCATCCTCCTCCTACTTTTTCAGTCTTTTTTACATATTGCCTACATCTCTAGCTGTCTCCCACACCCTCTTTTTCTCTGCCTCCTAACTTCCCTGGCTTCTTCCAAATCCCAGATAAAAGATCAAGTTTTATGGGTCCTTACCTAATTCCTATTAATTCTATTGCCTTTCTTCTATTATTTATTTTCTATCCACCCCTATGTAGCTTATTTGTACATATTTGTTTGTTTGGCCAGTCACCTCCTCCTTTCCTCCTTAGATCATAAATTCCTCAAAGTCGCATACTATCATTTGGCTTTCTTTCTATCCCTAGTGTTTAGCACAATGCCTGATACAGAGTATGCATTCTTATTGACTAACTTTATACAACTTTAATTCTATCTATGGGATGAAAATAAAGGATTACCTATACCTTGTACGTGTTGTACGTTTTAATGGAAATGGGTACTCTTTTAATTACATTTGTAGAAATTTAGATGTCAACTTTATTTTGATTGATATTCCTAGAATTTCTTGGTGAGAGCAAATGAAGTAGAGTCACTTAGGAAACAATTTCAACAGAGTGGATCATGTTAGGGTAAAAACAGAGTAAAGTCCATTGACAAACAGATACCTAACCACATATAGTTATTGAAGAGAAGATGGAAATATTACATTATTTAAATAAGATATAGGATTTAACTTTAATATGTAGTATAACTATTGCTATATCCACAGCTTTGATAGAATCTAAATAATTAAAAAAATTAAAAACCTGTGTATCTGGGTCATTTACTTGTGCAATATTTTTGGAGAAACCAATACTTTCCAGGCTTTGTCATGGACTAGAGCTGACAGAAGCAATGGCAGTTCTTTTGTGTCTAGTCCCTTTCCCAAACATGGAGACATTGTCCATATATGAAATAACAACAAAAGAAGGAATTTGGTCACACAAGTCAATCAGAAAAGTTCCTTATTGTTATGAGGCAAACTCTGGCACCTCCTTTAGTCACAAGTGACTCATTTAAACTCATCATAAACTTTGAATGCGGATTGCTTCTTACAGTAAAAGTTTCAGAATTGATCCTACTTCCAAGAGTATCCTGCCATTTAAAAAAATAATTATTAACTAACAGAGATTATGTTTTCTTCTTCTCTCTTTCCTAGTTCCTCCTGTTCCTTTAAACATATCTTTAATGTTTTAGCTCAGTAATTTCAAAATCTTTTGTGATATTATTGCCATAAAATAAATTACCATCATAAACAAACATTGTGATTTCTGAGCCATAAAAACACCAGGTGGATAAAAATAGGTTGTGAAAGCTTCAAATATAAAGTTAAGACTGTATTATCAAAAATCTTAAATTATTGGCAGTTCTCTCCCCTTTGGAATTTTCCAGTGAATTTTATCATCTATCATCATGCCACAATAGTCTATATGGGGCAAAAGTAGAGGAAGAGGTGACAAGTGTCATCAAATTCTGCAATAAAAAACATCTGGAGACAGATTTTCTGGTAAAATGATTTGAACAAAGGATGAAATTTAACCAAAGGAGCTTTGAATGTTCATTTTATTCTAATATTTTCACAGAGTTGAAATAACTCCTACCTCCTCAAGTTACCTAGCAGTAGCAATCTGGGGGAAAAATAAATTTAGAAAGAGTATTAATTTCTCATATTAGCAAGATAGAGCAAAGTGAAAGTAAAAAATAATTTAGATGCATGAAGTAAAATGCAAGAAGTAGGGAGAAAAACTGGAATTTAATTTTTTTCTAACATCCCATAACATTAATATAACCTGAGAAAATAAGATTATACTAATTTTTAATCATGTGATTTCTCATCTTTTCTGGAGAAAAAAAAAACAAGTTACAATTTTCATTATGCAGTTCCTTATCTACCTAGTTACAACTGTGTTACTTGATACATTTTTTTAAGCTATTGGTCATGACTTGTGGAAGAATAACACTGAGAGCTTGGAATGCTCTGTTCTATTTACACAAAAATGAAGGCAAATAAATACTTTGGTGTAGCTAAGAGGCACAATGCATTCAGCTTAAAGAGGCAGGGAGACCTGAGTTCAAATCTGTCCCCAGACACTTAGCTATATGATCACGAGCAAGTCTGTCTGCCTCACTTTCCTCAATTCTAAAATGAGTGGAAAATAGTACCTTCCTCACAAGACTGTTGTAAAAATCAAATGAGATAAAGTGCTTAGCACAGTACCTGGCACAGAGTAGATACTTAAGAAATAGTCCCTTCTCTCTAAGAGAGTATGTTTTCTCCTAGACTTATTTATTAGCCCAGAAAAAAGTATCAATTTGTAAAAAATTACAAAGTGTAAGACAAGTTCACTTTTACAAATATAATAAGTCTTGCCCTCTATGTAAAGCTTCTCTTTCTATTTCTTCAAAATAGTTATACATTATTAATACTATGACTATGGTTTTAAGTCCTACTTTGGTATTCCTTTTTTGTTGTTTTTAGGTCATTTTCAATTATGTCCAATGCTTCAGGAACCCAGATGTTTTGTTTTGTTTTGTTTTGTTTTGTTTTGTTTTGTTTTGTTTTCTTAGCAAAGATACTGGAGTGGTTTGCCATTTCCTTCTCCAGTTCATTTTTACAGATTAGGAAATGGAGGCAAACAAGATTAAGTGACTTTTCCAGAAACACACAGGTAGCAAGTATCTGAGGCCAGATTTGAACTCAGGAATATGAGACATCCTGACTCCAGACCTGGCATTAGCTGCCTTCTTTTTTTTAATGGTCCACTCACAAAAATGTCACCACCATGTAAATGGATCACAGTTATATATATATATATATATATATTTGGAATGGGCCCTGTCTCATCCTCCTAAACATGGCTACAGACTTTGATTACAAATCTGTTAAGTCATAGAGATGGGATTTGAATCTAGAACTCCCAGATTTAAAACCTAATACTTTTTCTACTTACAATAAGCTGACTTTATAAATTTATTTCCAAGATACTTTATAGAAATATATCATATAACTCTCAAATGAAAAAATAAATATATTAAATTTAATCTTCAAAGCCCTTAGTGAAATTTTAAAATTTGTACCATGTGAAAAATATCTGAAGAAATTTTATACTTCTGGAAATGAACCTGATGGACTAAAAGGATCATGAAAGGAATTTCATGTTTGAAGAACAGCACTAAGGAACAGCAGTTCATATGCATTTTAAAAAAAATATTTATGTAGTTAAATATTTATATTGAAACTTATTAATTCCTTTTTAATAGCAATCTTTTTTTTAGATATGCCCCCAACCTCTAGAATTTAACCTCCCACATAACAATGAAAAACAAACAAATAAAAACAACAGCAGGCACATTTGATAATGTGTTAAATTTTCTTCTTGTACAAACTCCCATCTCTCTAATACAGAAAAGTATTATTCATTATCTCTTCTCTGAGACCAGAATTTTATATTAAATTTCTCAGATTTCTATTATGTTTTATGTTCTTTTCATTTGAATTATTAGAGTATTATATATTATTCTTCTGATTTCACTTACTTCATGCAGCCTGCATCAGTTCAGATGGATCTTCAAATGTTTCTCTGGATTTGCAATATTCATCTTTATTTATTACTGTAAATCATATTACATTATTACAACACATTACTGATAATTGTCATTCCCAAATTGACAGGCATTGTCATTTTTATTGTTCTTTACCAATACACACAAACACAAATTGCTATTGTTAATATTTTGTTAAAGTAGAGGATCTCTTTTTTTTTTCCTTTGACATTCTTGGGATATTTTTCTCCAAGTTGTATTATTCACTTTTCTTGCATAATTCTGGGTGTGTCCAGAACAGCTAGAGCAATTCACAGCTCTAACAATGCATAGCATACTTTTCTTCAGAATCTCAAATATTAACTTTTTCCATGCTTCAACATCATTGATAATTTTGTTGTTAGAACAAGCTTCAGAGTTTTTGTTTAATTTTTATTCTTTGCCAATTTATGACTTGGAATATGATTTCATGTGGTAGTGCTTAATTTGTCATTCTCTTTATACCTTTAGCCATTTATGTATTGGGAAATGAATGACTTATTCTTACATATTTGTCTTAAAGCACTATATATCTTAGATATCAGACTTTTATGATATTTGATATAAATATTTCCCTCCTTAATATCTTATTTTTTGGACTCTCTGCATTGATTTTGTATGTGCAAAAGATGTTATATGATAAAAAAATTTTTATTTTACCTTTATTGATAACCTCTTTTCTTTAGTTAAGAACATAAACATAATTGAGAAATATATTACTATTCATTTTCTATTTTTAAATGATGTGACTTTTTATATTTCTGTCTTTATCCATGTTGATATTATTGTGGTATATAATATGATAACAATAACTCTAATATTATGATAAACTGAAAATATCCAGTGATGGACTTTACATTTGTCATCTGGGGATCAGTCAAACCAAGTTTGAAGAGGCTCATCAGCAGATTGACTGTACAGTGAAGAATTTATCAACCTTAATAACTCATGAGCACCTTCTAACAAGGCATAGAAGAGTTATGATCTGTGTCAGTGAGAGGAGTACCTTTACTGGTGAAGTCACAGATCCTTGAAATCTGAAATAAAGAAAGGACCATTAAGTATCACATAAAAACAGGTCTATTCCTCAAAATATGGCTATACAATTTGTTCCTTTAAATGACAGTTCAGCCTAGGGGAAGAAGAATATCTAATACATGTCTTAGTCATTCCAAATATAAAGATAAAAATAAAAAAAATTCTATCATCTATGAATATCTTTAAATATACAGATTACTGAAATTGTGTATGCACTATTGATCATTTTCCTTCTTTCTGTTTCTTCCTTCCTTCATTCCTTCCTTCTTTCCTTCCTTCCTTCTTTCCTTCTTTCTTTCCTTCCTTCTTTCCTTCCTTTTTTTTCCTTCTTATCTCTGCCATAATTTTTTCGCTTTTTCTCCATTCTTTATTTTCCATATTTTTCTTTATCTTTCTTTCTTCCTTCCTGCCTCTTTCTCTCCCTCCTTTCATCCATCACTCCCTCCCTCTTTCCTTTCCTTCCTTTTTTTCTTCCTTCCTTTTTCTTTCTTTCCTTCTTTCTTTTTTGTTTCTTTTCTGTCTTTTTTTTTCTTTCTTTATATTTAATTTGTTGAACCTATTTGTAAAACTTTACATGTATTTGAATTAAATTCCATGCTATTTGATTCAGCTTTTTGTATTAGTGTCAATTTCCGCATCTGTGAAATAAAAATAGTAATAGTAACTATGAGGAAAGGAGGCAAGATGGCAGAGAAAAGCCAGGAAGACGCATGAGCTTTTCCCAGTTTCCCTCAGAAACAACCTAAATCAAGCCTTTAAATGGCTTCTGAAGTGACAAAATTAACAACAATTCAGAGTGAAACAATTTTTCAGATTAAGACACTTTTGAAGGATTTCAAGAAAGGTCAGTCTCAGTCAGGCAAAAGAAGAATTTTGTCTTCACAGACATGGTTCAGGAGGCTCTTAGCCAAAATACAAATCAGGAGCAGAGATCCCTCTGTCTTAGCTCATCAAGCAAGTGATTCAGCAGGCCATCTGTGATATCTCCCACAAAAGCAAAGAAGTCAAATGGCAAAAATCCAAGGATTTTAAAAGTCAAGTAAGAGAGTGAGAAGAAAATTTGGGGAAAGACTGAATTTTATGCAAGATAACTAATTTTTTTAAGTCAATAGTTTAGAAAAGGAAGCACAAAAATTGACTGAAAAAACAGCACCTTAAAAAGTGAAAAAAAAAATCCACTGAACCAAAAAACTCCTTTAAAAGTATAATTGGTTAAATAGAAAAGGAGATTTTTTAAAAAGCTAACCAAAAAAATTCACTAAAAATTAGAATTGGACAAGTGGAAATGAGTGACTCAATGAGATATCAAGAATCAGTCAAATAAAATTTTAAAAAATAAAACAATAGAAGAAAATGTAAAATATCTCATTAGTAAAAAAAAAAAACACCCACATAGAAAGTAAAACCAGGAGAGATAATTTTATTTTATTTAAAAATAAATATAAATATTATAAGTCCTTTTTCTGTTTTTCTAATATTTTTTGGGATTCATTCCTAGTAGTGGTATTGCTGGTCAAAAGATATGCATAAATTTGTAGCCATTTGGGCATTGATCATATCCTTTGATTGTTTGTAACTTGAGACATAACTTTTTTTTATAAATTTAACTCAGTTTCCTCTGTTTGAGAAATGAGAACTTATCAGGGGATTTACTTTGAAATTCTTTTTACAATTGCTATTGCTAACTATATTCTCCCCTAATATTTATTCTGTTCTCTCTCTCCTTTCACCTTGTTCCTCTTCAAAAGTGTTTTGCTGCTGACTACTTTCTCCCCCAATATGCTCTCTCTTTTATCAACCTCCCCCTTCTCCTATTCCATTTCTCTTCTACTTTCTTGAAGGGTAAGATCGATTCTGATACCCACATTGAGTATAAATGTTATTTCCTCTTAGAGCCAATTCTGTTGAGAGTAAGGTTCACTTACTCACTCTTTCCTCCCCCTTCTCCCCTCAATTGTAAACTTGTTCCTTGCTTTTTTTATGACAGATAATTCCATTGCATTTCTCCTCTTTCCATTTCTCCCAGAACATTCCTCTCTAATTCTCTAATTTCATTTTTAAAGATATTATCAATTCATATTCAATTCACACCTGCCCTCAGT
>JAJPUD010031418.1:0-12534 GCA_023553655.1 Myrmecobius fasciatus | reverse complement strand
TATTTCTACTTAGTATACCATAAGTTTATACCACAAGTGACTTTTATAAATCTCAAATGGAATGATCTAAGGGAGTCTAAGGGAATGATACTAAAGCTGCCCCTGATAGAATATACAAAAGCCAAATTATGCTTGGTATATATTTTGTACTCATGATCTTATTTAAATATCAGAATTAATATCCCTCTATCCAATGTCTTCACTCTCTAATCTTTTCTTCTTATAGTTGCCATCATGATGTTCCTAAAATACAATTCTAGCCACATAAATCCCCACACCTGACTGGCCCATAGCTTAAAAATCTTTGCTCTTTACAAGGATTTTTTAAACTTTTTCCAATAGCAAACCCTTTTTGCCCTAGAAATTTTTACATGACTCCATGTCTACAGGTATATAGAATAGTATGCAAAGCAAACAATTGCAGATAATAAATCATAATTTTATGATTCCCCACATTCACTTGTGAGACCCCATCTGGGATCATGATCAAGACATTAAGAATTTGGGGCTTCTGGGGCAGAGTACAGACATGACTCTCTGTGATCTCCTCTGACCTTCTGTCAAACCAAAAACAGATTAAGACTCTAAACTGATTTTGGATTCAAACCACCCCCAAATATATGGAGTACAAAACATTCCCAGAAGAAGTTACCTTGAAAAAACTTCAGAACACTTTTGTTTTAATCAGGTGGGGGACAATCTGCCAACCCCAGATGGCAGCACAGAGAGATAGGAAAGGAAGCTAGGCCAGGTCTCAGAATGTGGCAATTTCTAAGTAACTGGGAAGTTTCTGTGAGCCTTTTATGCTACTCTGTCCTGCTTTCAAGCAGATGCTTTGGAAGATGTGCCTTTTATATAAGGTAGATTGCAAACCACTGAGAATGCTGGACCTGCCTGGATTGCCCATCACCAGAGGTCAAACAAAAATTAAAGCAGCTGTTGCTCCTTTGCTTTGATCAGACACCAAGCCTTAGAAAATGATTAAAAAAGAAAAAAAGAACTCTCACCATGAACAACTTTTATGGAGAGAGAGAACAGAACCCAGATCCTAAGGTTCACAAAGGTAAAGCAACTCCAGAGGAAGCCAAAAGGGAGACATGACCTGGTCCCCATTTTCCAAGGGTTTCCTGGAAGACTGCATAAAGAATCATAAAAAAGAGTTAGAAGAAAAATGGGGAAATGAAATGAGATCATTGCAAGAAGGAATGGAAAAGCATATAATGCTTTACAAAAGATATATGAAAAAGACACCAATTCACTGAAAAAGAAAATTGCTGAAATGGAAAAAAAGACTGCAATGACCAAAAAATTGAATTGGCTAATTACAAAAGGAGCTTAAAAAGGTAACTGAAGAAAATAATACACTAAAAATTAGAATTGAATAAATGGATGTGAATGAATCATTAAGACTTTAAGAATCAAACAAAAACAAGAGGAAATGAAAAAAAAAGAAGAAATATAAAATATCTCCTAGGAAAAACAACTGACCTGGAAAATAGATATAGGAGAGACAATCAAACAATTGTTGAAGTTCCTGAAAGCCATGATGAAAAAAAAATAACCTAGACACTATCTTAGAATAAATCATGAAAGAAAACTGCCCTGGTGTTTTAGAATCAGAAGGTAAAATAGCCAATGAAAGAATTCACCAATCACCTCCTAAAAGAGACTCTAAAATTAAATCCCCAAGGAATGTCATGGCTAAATTTCAGGACTATTGAACCAAGGGAAAGATATTGTAAGTAGCTAGAAAGAAGCATGTCAAATACCAAGGAGTTATAATTAGGTTTGCCCAAGATCTATTAGCTTCCACCTAAAGGGATCAAAGGGCCTGGAATCAGATATTTCAAAAGTCAAAGGAATTGGATTATAGCCAAGAATAAGCTAAAAACCTAGAAAGAGCATGATCTTTCAGAGAAGAAGATGGACATTTAATATTATAGGTGAATTTCACCTGTTTCTAATGAAAAGACCAGATCTGAACAACAACACCAAAAAAAAAATAACCTCTAAACACAAAGCTCAAGAGAAACATGAAACAGTAAAAAGGAAAGAACTCTTGAGAACTATATTTCTATAATCAGTATAGTTAGAGAATGTGGGTATAATTTGATTTTACTTTGATAATATGAAAAAGAAACTAGAGGTGGAAAGGGGATCATACTGGAAAAAAGAGGTAAAATAAGGATAAAAAAGGAGGTAAAATGAGGTAAAATCTCATGAAGAGGCAAGCAAAACCTAATATAATTGAGGGGATGAGCATTGTGTGAGACTTACTCTCATTAGACTGGGCTCTAAGAGAGAATATCAGACTTATTTGGTTTCACATAGAAAGTTTTCTCACCTTATAGGGAAGTGGGAGGGAAAGGAAGAAAAGAAAAGGAAATACCAATAGAAGGGAAAAGAGAAGAATTAGGGGAAAGATGCAAAAAAAAAAGGGAGAGGGGTTGTAAAGGGCAAAGGACTGTTTGAGGGACATGGTAATCCAAAGCAAAGTACTGGGGAAGGGGGAAAAGAGAAAGGGAAAAGGGAAGAGAAAAACATAACTTTGGGTAAATAAGATGGCAGGAAATACAGAATTAATTATTTTAACTGAAAATGTAAATTGGATGAACTCTCTCATAAAAGGGAAGCAGATAGCAGATTGGATTAAAATTCAGAATCCTACAATATGTTGTTTACAAGAAACACATCTAAAGCATGGAGGTACTTACAGAGTGAAGGTAAACTGCTGGAGCAGAATCTATTTTCATTCAGGTGAATAAAAAAAAAAGCAGGGGTAGCAATCCTGATCTTATATCAAGTAAAAACAAAGATAGATCTAATCAAAAGAGATAAGGAAGGAAAATATATTTTGCTAATGGGTACCATAGATAATGAGGCAATATCAATATTAAACATATATGCACCAAGCATTATATCATCCAAATTCCTAGAGGAGAAGTTAAGAGAGATGAAAAATAAAGAGACAACAAAACTATATTAATGGGAAATTTCAAACTTGTTGTCTCAAAACTAGGTAAATCAAACAACAAAATAAATAGAAAGAAGTTAAGAAGGTAAACAGAATGTGAGAAAAGTTATTTTTGATAGATATTTGAAAAAAATTTAAAACAGCAGAAATGTGTTTACATTTTTCTCAGTGGATCATGGAAATTATACCTCCAAATCAAATTCAGAAAGGCAGAAATAATACATGCATTTTTTTCAGATCATGATGCAATAAAAATCGCATGCAATATAAGGCCAGGAGAAAATAGACCAAAAGTTAATTGGAAATTAAATAATTTAATCCTAAAGAATGAATGGATGCAACAGCAAATCCTAGACACAATCAATAATTTCATCCAGGAGAATGACAATAATGAGACAACATATCAACATTTAAGGGATGCAACTAAAGTGGTTATAAATGGTAATTTTATACCTCTAGATGCTTACTTGCACCAAACAGAGAAAGAGAAGAGCAACGAATTGGGCTTACAATTAAAAAAGCTAGAAGAACAAATTAAAAATTAAATAACTAATTTAATTAAATCAATTAAATAACAAATTGGAAATTCTAAAGATAAGAGAGATTAATAAAATTGAAAATAAGAAAATTATTGAATTAATAAATAAAACTGAGTTGTTTTTTTATGAAGAAGCCAACAAAATATATAAGCCTTTTGTTAATTTAATTAGAAAAAGGAAAGAGGAAAACCAAATTGTTAGTATCAAAAAATGAAAAGGGAAAACTTTTCACCAATGAAGAGGAAATTAGAGTAATAATTAGAAGTTCCTTTGCCCAACTTTATGCCAATAAATTTGATAATCTAAATGAAATGGAGGAACATCTACAAAAATGTAGATTGCCCAGGTTAACAAAAGAGGAAGTAAATTATTTAAATAGACCTATTTTAGAAAAAGAAATAGAACAAGCTTTAATCAACTCCATAAGAAAAAAAAATCTCCAGTGCCAAAAGGATTTACATGTGAATTCTACCAAACATTCAAAGAACAATTAATTCCAATAATATGTAAACCATTTCAAAAAAAATAGCTAAAGGTCTCCCAAATTCCTTTTATGATACAGATATGGTGCTGATAGTTAAACCAGGTAGAGTGAAAATGGAGAAAGAAAACTATAGACCAATTTCCCTAATGAATATTGATACAAAAATCTTAAAATATTAGCAACAAGATTACAGAAAATCATCTCCAGGATAATACACTATGACTAAGTAGGATTTATACCAAGAATGCAGGACTATTTCATTATTAGGAAAACTATCAGCATAATCAACTATACTAATAACAAAAATAACAAAAATAATATGATTATCTCTATAGATGCAGAAAAAGCATTTTATTAAACCCAACACCCATTCCTCTTAAAACACTAAAGATTATAGTAATTAACTTTTCCTTAAAAAGATAGGTAGCATCTATTTAAAACTATCAGCAAACATCATATGTAATGGAGACAAACTAGAATGATTCCCAATAAGGCCAGGAGTTAAACAAGGCTGCCCACTGTCACCATTACTATTCAATATTATATTAGAAATGTTAGCTTTGGCAAAAAGAGAAGAAAAAGAGATTATATGAACTAGGGTAGGTAATGATGAAACCAAATTATCATCTTTGCAGAGAATATAATGGTATATTTAGAGAACCATATAAACTCAACTAAAAAACTGCTAGAAACAATGCACAACTTTTGCAAAGTTGGAGGATACAAAATAAATCCACATAAATCATCAGCATTTTTATATATTACCAACAAAGTTCAGCAGCAAGGGATACAAAAAGAAATTCCACTTAAAATAACTGTCAATCGTATAAAATATTTGGGAATCTCTTTGCCAAGGGAAAGTCAGGAACTACAAGAACTAAACTACAAAACACTTTCCATACAAATAAAGTCACACCTAATCAGTTGGAAAAATATCATGTGCTCATGGGTAGTCCGAGTGAATATGATAAAAATAACAATGCTACCTAAATTAATCTACTTGTTTAGTGCTATACCAATCAAATTCTCAAGAAATTATTTTACAGATCTAGAAAAAAATTGTAGCAAAGTACTTCTGGAAGATCAAAAGTTCAAGAATTTCAAGGAATTAATAAAGTAAAATGCTGATGAAAATGGCCTAGGTGTGTCAGATCTAAAACTATATCATAAAGCAATGGTCATTAAAACTTTTTGATACTCGCTCAGAAATAGAGCCAGTCAATCTTTGCAATAGGATAGGATCACAGGACAAAATAAGCAATAACTATAGCAATCTAGTGTTTCACAAGCCCAAAGACCCCAGCTTTTGGGATTAAATCTCATTATTTGAGAAAATCTCTTGGGAAAATTGGAAACTGGTATTTAAGAAATTAGGACTTGACCCACACACAACACCACATACCAAGATAAGATCTAAATGAGTTCACGATTTAGACACGAAGAGTGAAATTGTAAGCAAATTAAAGGAGCATAGGATAGTTTCCCTCTCAGATGTGTGGACAAGGAAGAAATGTGTCCAAAGTAGAACTGGAACTCTTAATTGAACACCAGATAGATAATTTTGATTATATGAATTTAAAAAAGTTTTTGTACAAACAAAACTAATGCAGACAAGATTAAGAGGTAAGCAATAAATTGGCAAATCATTTTTACATTTATGGGTCCTGATAAAGGCCTCATTTCTAAAATATATAGAAAATGGACTCAAATTTATAAGAATTCAAGCCATTCTCCAATCGATAAATGGTCAAAGTATATGAACAGAGAATTTTCAGATGAAGAAATTAAAACTATTTGTAGTCATATGAAAAAGTGTTCTAAATCACTATGATCAGAGAAATGCAATTTAAGACAACTCTGAGATACCACTACACACCTGTCAGATTGGCTAGGATGACAGGAAGAGATAATGACTAATATTGGTGGAATATGGGAAAACTGGGACACTGATACATTGTTGGTGGAACTGTTAACAGATCCAACCGTTCTGGAGAGCAATTTGGAGGTATGCTCAAAAAGTGATCAAACTGTGCATACCCTTTGATCCAGCAGTGTTTCTATTGGACCTATATCCCAAAGAGATCTTAAAGGAAGGAAAAGGACTCATATGTGCAAAAATGTTTGTGGTGGCCTTTTCGTAGTGACAAGAAACTGGAAACAATGGATGCCCACCAATTTGAGAATGGCTGAATAAATTGTGGTATATGAATATCATGAAATATTATTGTTCTTTAAGAAATTACTAGCAGGATTATTTCAGAGTTCTGGAGACACTTGCATGAACTGATACTAAGTGAAATGAGCAGGAGGTCATTATACAAGGCAACAACAATAGTATATGATGATCAATTCTGATGAACATGGTTCTTTTCAGCAATGAGATGTTTCAAACCAGTTCCAATTATTCAGTGATGACTAAAGCCATATACACCCAGGAGAACTCTATGGGATCTGAATGTGGGCCACAACATATTCTTTTCATGCTTTCTGTTGATATTTGCTTGCCTTTTATTTTCCTTCTCAGGTTTTTTTTTCCCTTGTAAATGCAATTTTTCTTGTGCAACAAGATAACTGTATAAATATGTGTTCATATAATTGATTTGTCACATGGTTTAATATAATTAACATAGATTATCTACAATCTAGGGCAGGTGGAGGGGAGAAGGAGAGAAAAAATGGGAACAGAAGGCTTTGCACGGGTCAATGTTGAAAAATTATTCATGCATATGTTTTGCAAATAAAACACTTTAATTAAAAAAAGAGAAAAAGGAAAGAAGAAAATCAAATTGTTAATATCAAAAATGAAAAGGGTGAAGTTTCCACTAATGAAGAAGAAATTAGAGTAATAATTAGTAATTTTTTCCTAACTATATGCCAACTCTGATAATCTAAGTGAAATAGATGAATATTTACAAAAATAGAGATTGTTCTGATTAACAAAGGAGGAAATAAATTACTTAAATACTCTGATTTTAGAAAAAATAAATTGAATAAGGTATTAGTCAGCTACCTAAGAAAAAGTCTACAGAGCCAGATGTATTAACATACGAATTCTACCAAGCATTTAAAGAACAATTAATTCCAATACTATGCAAATAACTTGGAGAAATAGGGAAAGAAGGACTCCTACCAAATTAATTTTATGACACAGATATGGTGCTGATATCTAAACCAGGTAGGATCAAAACAGAGAAAGAAAATTAAAGATCTATTTCTGTAATGAATATTGTTGAAAAATCTTACATAAAATATTAGTAAAGAGACCACAGCAAGTTATCCTCATGATAATATACCATCACCAAATAGAATATATGCTAGGAATGCAGGACTGCTTTAATACTATGAAACCTATTAGCATAATTGCCTATATCAATAACCAAACTACCAGAAATCCTTCACAATTTATCTTTAGCACCAATTTGTGTGAGAAATGCTTCTTGATTCTTCCACCAGAGTTTCTCATGCTAATTGCTTCTCCATATTATTTTTCATTTGCTTTAGTTAGAGATATTATTGGTATAATGGAAGTTGCCCTTGAAATCAGAAAACACCCAAATTCAAATTCTTCCTGTACTAAACACAGACTATGTGACATTTGACATGTTATTTTTACTCTTGGTGTTCTAGCCATTTGTAATTCTATATATTGCAGAGAAGGACCTCAATAACATTACTAGAGGAGTTACTTAACTAAATATTTTCTTATATCAATGAAATCACTGGCTTACCCATTATCTTTTGCTTTATGCATATCCTTTACTTAAATACATATATATATATATGTGTATATATGCATATATATATACATGCTTATGTGTATATATACACATATATATATACACATATTTTATATTAACTAAAATATTAGTATATAACATTCAGTATATATACATTTATATTCATTTGAATAGCCACTTGAGCAAAGGAAATGCTTAATTTTTTTATCTTTGAATGTATGGCAACTAGTATAATTCTGACTTTTATTAAAGGTTTTTTTTTATTTTCAGAACATATGCATGGACAATTTTTCAACATTGACTTGCAAATCCTTGTATTCCAATTTTTCACCTTTTTCCCCCAATCCTTCACCCAGAACGCGAGTAATTCAATGTATGTTAAACATGGTAAAATATATGTTAAATCTAATATTTACATATATATATATATATACAATTATCTTGCTGCACAAAGAAAATCAGATCAAAAACAACATAGAAATGAGAAAGAAAATAAAATACAAGCACACAACAACAAAAGAGTGAAAATGCTAGATTGTAATCCATACTCAGTTCAAACAGTCCTTTCTTTGGGTTTAAATGGCTCTCTTCATCACAAAAAAAATGGAACTGACCTGAATCATCCTATTATTGAAAAGAACCACAAATGACACCTAATCTAAACCTCTCCTAATGAAACTATGAATTTTGATTTATTGTTCTATATTGTTGAAATAAAGAATAGCTAATTATTGTTCTATGAGAAACAGTCAAGACCCAAACAGCTTACTTCGGAAACTAGTTCTAGTTATTAATGCTCTGCTTTCTTTCTCACCACAGATTATAGGTTTGATAACCATAGTGACAATTTCAAGAAAAAGGAAATAAAAATGTAAACTATTGGAATATCTGAGATCATCTGATCCATCCATCCCCTTCAGTTATAAGTAAAGAAATAAATTCCTTATAGAGAATTTCTAAAGAATCATTATTCCTGATTTCAAGTAAACTTTCACATTGCTTGAATATGTTCTGGTAGCCCACAGTAGTCAGACCTATGAGTAATAGGTAAGAGATTCAGAAGAGAAATATAAGGTTGATTAAAGAGAAACATCTTGACATTTAGAGCTATCCAGAAATAAAATAAATTGTCTTTATGATATCATTGGAATAGTCTCATGGTTAGGACTGGAACTCACATCAAATTCCAAGATATCCATATTTTCCTTTAATATATGAAGCATATAAAAATAATTTAAATGATTGATATAAAATGTCATGGTGGGTTCAGGGAGAAACAAGGGACAGAAGATACCATCTAAGTTCTTCCAGGCTACAAATTCAATATCTTATCTACTATGCCATCTAACTGCCTGAGGTCCTACTTTATTTAATACCTTCAAACAAAGGTTGGAGGATCAGTTGTTGAATCATATAGAAGGATTTCCCCTCCTAGGTATGAATAAGATTCTAGGGATGCTAAATTTCCTTCTTTTTTAATATAGAATTCTATGATTTTATCAAAGTTTATACAACAAGCATAAGCTTGGGGACTGGGAATAGGAAAGGGGAAAGGTGATTGAATCTCTTAATTTCCAGTTCAGGTGATTTCTTCCTAATGTCCATTTTTGTACCCAAATGTAATCTAATAAATTTCATTCTGTACTCTGAAATAGATCAATGAATGGAATAATCTGAGTGAAGCCTTCTCTCATAAGAATGTGGCCTTGATCTATACTCTAATTATAATTTGAAACTTTGCAATAACAAAGTTGTGCTAGATCCAAAAGCTGCAGATGTTTACTTACCTTAAATAAACACATTTCTCTCCTGTTCCTCCTGTCTTTTTTGCCACATTAGCATTAAGTTCTTAATATGGTACAGAGTGTTTCATTGGCTAGAATCATTAGCTTCCTTTTCCTTAGTCTGTGGCTATATTAGAGCATGAACCTGCACTCCCCCACTCAATAGGAGAAAAGGTCAGAAGGTAGTGAGGGAATTCTGCAATAGGGCTATATAATCAATTCTATGTGTAATACAATTCACACTGCTTTACTGATGAAACTTGTCTTTCGGGATATGTCCTTTCTCACAAGATCATAATAAAAGAATTTATTTTCTACCTTGAAAATCTCTGATTTCAGTTTGTGTGTGTGAGAGAGAGAGTGTGTGTGTGTGTGTGGGGGGGGATGGTATCACTGCTCCACCCAAGCAAAAAATAGAGTGAGTTAGGCAACTAACACTTTATACAAAATAAGCATAAGAAAATTTTTGTTTCTGTTTTTATTATTTTAAAACAAGCTGAGAAGCTAACTGAAAGTAGAAATATCCTTTTTCCCTTAAATATTTCATGACTTTATCATACTTCTCCTCAGTTTCCCTCCTCTATCCAATGGATACTGGCAATGGAAGAGTCTATTGAATGCCAAGGAGCATTCTGAGCTATACAAGAAACCTAAAGATTATGCAGTTTGGTCCCCGGATCTCTGCAATGTGACAATTTTGGATGATAATTAATCTAGCTAAACTTTCGATTAACTCCCTATATATTTCTGTGAGGGTCCACAAAGAAAGATTTTTTCCCAAGTTTGAATGCTTTTCCATATGTTTGCTAATTGCGGTTAAATTAACAAATATGTCCAACAATGAAACTCTTTGCCACTGTTTTGATAAGACACAAAATTGGCTTCATACAATGCTTACCATGTCCCCACCAAACCATAACATTTTGAAGAAATTAATTTACTGCTTCCTAGACACACTGCACACAGTAATGAAAACCCTTTTAATTATTAGTAGCCTCAATGCCCAACACAATAAAAATGCCATGGCAGAGGGAATCAAACAGCAGAAAACTGATACTAGTAGACAACAGCTTTTATTTGTTTATTCCCAAATTGCCTGTATAGAGAAGCAGCAACATCTCAGTAGCATGATATGTTCAATGAAAACTTTCATCATAAGCTGGCATGCTTTAGGGACTGCTGACATCATCAATAAATGACAGTCATGATTTCTTTGATGTTGAAATTATTTTTCCTGTCCTTATATTGGCAAACCTTTGTAATAAAAAGCACCTTCTTTGTATCAAATCACATAATTTGTGGGACATGCAATTCTCAAGAAATACATATTGGCTGCCACAGATGATTCCAATATCCTCAAAAATGACCCATTTATTCTAGGTGAGTTTGAAACTTATAAAGTAAACCTTCCCATCATCACCAGGAAATATTTCTTTTTTCATGCATATCACTTCTTAAAAGACAACAATATGTAAAAGTATCATTATTCAAAATAAAATGTTTGAATTTACCTTGTTAACTACTAATCCTGTTGTGAAAAAGAAAATATAATTTATATTTCATAAGGGGTGAAACCTTTGGATCAAATTTATTGGAAGTATAGGAGGAAAATAATCACCCATATAAAGTGTATGCAAAAATATTGTATATATATTGTATATATATATATATATACATATATATATAGTATTAGAACAACAATATAACATAGCAAAATTTGCAAAGTGAAGAGCAATTGTCTCTAAAAAACAATGACTTTTAAGAAGTTTCTTCCTAAATGTCTTCTTTCAGATAACTATGTTATAATTGCTCATCAGAATTAGCAGGAGAAATACAGAACTCTAAACAAAAGGTAAAACTCATCTAGTCCAAATCTGCAGCATTACAAATGATTGCATTTGTGCATTTCAAATGATGTTTATGGTAGTTAAATACTCTGATGTTAAACAGGTAGCCAACAGTGAGGGCTAGATAAAAACTAACATACTCTGACCATTTAATAAAGAGTATGCTATGCTGTGACACATTTCCTCTCTAATTCCATGGAAAATTTGCAAAGAGAGTACACATTGAGATGATTACTTTCCTAAATTCAAGTTTGGCTATTAAAATAATAAGACAATTGAACATGATTTTCTAACTACAGAATTTATGTGAATAAGAAACTCATTTTGAGGCTATTAAAAACAATTACCTGGAATTATTACTTGCACTAATGGAAATTATTAACAGCAAAATATTGTGCACATGACTTTGCTTACAGAGAAAAAGTGTTAAATGAACTTGTGTTGACCCAGAGCAGTGAAATAGAACAATAAAACTGAATTTCCATGTGATGTTCATTAAAAATCCGTAATTCCAGGACTGACTTTTCTCAGATGTAAAGAATTATCTAGGAGATGAATGGGAAAGGTTAGTTCATTGATTAATCCTTTCATTAAAAATTTGTGCATAGAACTTCCTGGGTGGAGCCAAGATGGCAGAAAGAGACTAGGAAATTGCTCAAACTCTCCAAGTTTCCCTTAAAAACCACATGAAACCAAGCCTTTGAACAAAATTAGATGGAATAAAACCACTCTCCAATTCAAGACAGATTTGAAAAACTTCAAGAAAGGTCAATCTCCCTGGGGTGAAAGGATGCTCAGCCCAGTTCAAATGGAAGTGTGAGGAAGTCAGTAAGAGGATATTAATCACAGCAAATCAGCAACTAAGACCCTCAGTCCTGGCTTAGGAGAGGAGCAGACCAATGGGGAAACCTAAATTTCAAGGTTAAAAAACAAATTCTGGGAAATGAGCCTGATATTTGGAAAGAACAGATAAAGTTACTACCTGCAAGCACAAGAAGTCTCTGTGGTCAAACAAAAGGCTCATAGATATTTAGTGAGCTTGGGAAAAGCACCCTCGTTTCCCCAAGAACAGAACTCAGCCACAAAACTTTAAAAAAAGGAAATGCCTAGAGAAAAGGAAAGAAATATTTAGTGCCATACCAATCAAACTCCCAAGAAATTATTTTACA
>JAJPUD010031416.1:0-12535 GCA_023553655.1 Myrmecobius fasciatus | reverse complement strand
TCTCTCTGGATATGGATATTGTTTTCCATCCAAAGTTTATTGGAATTGCCTTCGATCACTGAACTGATGAGAAGAATCAGATCTATCATAGCTGATCATTGCACAATCTTCCTGTTGCTTTTACAGTGTTTTCCTGGTTTTGCTAGTTTCACTCAGCATCAATTCATATGAATATTTCTAGGCTTTCTAAAATCAGCCTGTTCATTATTTTTTGTTGAACAATAACATTTATTATTTTATATTACCATAATTTATTCAACCTTTTTCCAGTTGATGGGCATCCACTCATTTTCCAATTTGCTACCACAAAAAGAATTGCTACAATTATTTTTGCACATGTGAGTTCTTTCCCCTCCCCTTTTTTATGATTTCTTTGGGGTAAGATTCAATAGGGGTACTGCTAGATTACAAAGTGTGCACAGTTTTATGCCCCTCTGGGCATAATTCCAAATTGTTCTCCAGAATGGTTTGATCATTTCATAACTCCACCAACAATGTATTAGTATCCAATCTGATAGGTACGAGGTGATAACTCAGAGTTGTTTTAATTTGCATTTCTCTGATCAATCATGAGTTAGAGCATTTTTCATATGACTAAGTGGCTTTAATATTTTCATCTGAATATTTTCTGTTTATATATTTTGACCATTTATTAATTGGGAAATGACGTGTATTCTTTTAAATTTGGCTCACTTCTTTATATATCTTAGAAATGAGGCCTTTATCAGAAACACTGGCTATAAAAAAATTTCTCCAGCTTTCTACTTCCCTTCTAATCTTGATTGTATTAATTAATTTTTAATTAAATGTAATCAAAGTTATCCATTTTGCATTTCATAAGGTTCTCTAGTTCTTCTTTGGCCATAAATTCCTCCTTCTCCAAAGATTTGATAGGTAAACTATTCCTTGCTCTCTTAATTTGCTTATAGTCATAAGTATGTTTCAATTCCCTACACTCAGTAGTAATTTTTTGAAAACAGGGACCATGCCATTCTTTTATAATTGCTGTAGGGCTAGATACATAATAGGCTTTTAGTAAATATTTGTTAAATTTTCATATACTTATTATTACTCAGAAATAAATGAGTGTATGCCTATGCCCTTTGTTAATTTTCAAGATCTTTTTCTCTGCTAGGTAAAGTTCTAGAAATGTTATGGTATTCAAAAGAATATATATGATAGATAATTCTTTATAATTTCATCCTTGTCTTCTCTAATTTTCATCTGATATGGCACTGAAGTGCCAGGCTATCTTCAAAGATCAGAGGATGCTAAGGTGATTTCTAGAAGAACACAATGAAGAGATAGCCAGATAGAAAAACTTATGTAGGTTGTTAGTGTAGGGGTGAAAACCGAAGAAAATAGATGTAATTTACCAGCTTGAATCAAGATGTTACATAAGGATAGGTTAGGAATCCAGAGAAAACACATGATAGGGATTTCTGAGATAAGGCTAAGGGTGAAATGTAGTGTATCAGCATGAAAAAAATTAGACCTGCAGTCTTTTTGGAAAGATTAATACCAAGAAATTAGACCCAGATAAATAATATGGAATGTAATGGTATCAAATTTTAAAGTTAGACAATTTTACCAAATACTTAAAGTGGATCACAGAATTTTTTGATTTCGAAGATATCTACTCTACAGTTTTTGTCTCAATAAGTAGTCTTCCAGTTTCCCAGAAGGAAGTTGATAAGGAACTTATCAGACGTGCATTCAATTTCAGCTGTAATTGGTAAGGAATTTTCTTATTAGATTAAAATCAGCTTCTCCAAAACATTTATGCATTATTACTACTTTGATCTCTAGAATCAAACAAAAGAGGGATTACCTTTTTCATATAACTGATATTCAGATACTTAAAGGTATCATTATGTACCTTCTATTTTCTCTCTTCTTCAGACTAAACATCTCTATTCCCATTGATCTTCATATGACATGGTTGTGAGTCTTTTTACCACTATGGTAGTCTTTCTCAATCTAGTCAATATTACTTTAAGAATATGGCACCCAACACTGAACACATTTTCTAGATTTGGTTTTACCCTAAACAGCAGGACTGTCATTTTCTGTACTTTGGACAACTATTCTTTCACTTAATGTTGCCTAAGACTTTATTGACTTTTGGACCAAAATACCTTCTGCAGACTATTATGGAATCTATAGTCTACTGAAATTTCTGTGCCTTTTTTTTTACATAAACTCTATCATGCTTCTTTTTATTTCTTTTTTTATTAAAGCTTTTTTATTTACAAAACATATGCATGGGTAATTTTTCAACATTGATCCTTGCAAAACCTTCTGTTCCAAATTTTCCCCTCCTTCCTCCTACCCTCTCCCCTAGATAGCAGGTAGTTCAATACATGTTAAATATATCATGCTTCTTCATTCCACATTACAATAGCTGATTTTTCTAAAAACCCAAGTGCAGATTATTTTCAGTATTAAATTTAATCTTATTTTTACATAAACTCTTTTCTGTCATGCTCTTCTTCATTCTACATTTGTATAGCTGATTTTTCTAAAAACCCAAGTGCAGGTTATTTATCCTATTAAATTTAATCTTATTAAGTTTATCTAATTGTTCTAGTCTATCGAGATCTATCTGGCTTCTGATTCTCTGATACAGTGTGTTAACTAATCCTTTTAGCTTTATGCTATCCACAAATATATGCCATCTATGCCTTTATCCCGGTCATTGCTAACAGTGTGGAACAGAACAGGACCAAGGATAGTTCCCTAGGGTGCTCCACTAGAGACCTGTCTCCAAGGTTGATGTCAATTCATTAATCACTGTTTCATCAGCATGGTCATTCAAGCAGTTCTGAACCTACCTAACTGTTGTCATTTATCAGTTTGAATGAAAGTGTTACACAGCCATACTATGATCTAGCCCATATTTTCTCTTCTTGGCCACATGGATATTATGAGAAATCCCATCATATGTCTTGCTAAAACATAGATCTGTTATATCTATGACATCCCTTTGATCTATAGAAAATGTTATAAATGTGGGTTGTTATCATTATAATTATTATTGTTGTTGTTCTGATGATGATGTCTGACTATTTAACTTTCTTCCTACAAATTGGGCTTCCCACATTAACTTTGTTATATGAGTGAGTTAACCATTGTAGTTGTATATGTACCACCTTAGCAAATCCTTATAAATTAACACAAAACAAAGAGAAACATAGCACAGTTACCAAAAGGCTGATTTTATTGCTTATCAAAGAAGTATTTTTCAAATTCCAATTCAGTTGAATTCAATAAACATTAAGCACCTACAGGCACCTATAGGCATTATACCAATAAAAATAAGAAAAAGAAAGATAATGCCTGCCTATAATGAGTTTATAGTACAATGGAAGAAAATAACACAAAAAAGGAAGCTGAAAATCAGCTAGCTCATAGCCAAGATATTCTATGGAGTTGAAATTAAGCAAAATTGTTGATGGAAAATGGAGAGTTATCTGGAAAGTTCATATTCCTGGAGCTCTATAAAGGAGGGCTTTGGAAGGAGTTTAGTGCTTTGTCCTCCAGTTCTCCAATCAGAGGGAAGAGGATGAGGGAGTTGAGAAGGTATTGAATATCAAAAAAGTGAGTTGGTCAGCATAACAATAATATGTCAGGTGATCAGCTTATTCTGGATAGGGCATGATGTTGCAAGGAGTCAAATTTAGCAGAGCTGCTGATAGAAAGTGGACACCTACCAGAAATGATCTTTGAAACATTTATGACATTAATTATATAATATGTACTATAGCATGTAAATTTATCAATAGGAGGATTCCTTAAGGTGGATATCCTGTACCTTTCTAGTGCAGCTCTAAAATGGTAGGATGAATCTATTTGGATAAAAATTTGTTTGGATGGTAGAAAGAAAGCATATAGAATTTTCAGTCTTCTGTTAAGGTGTTGCTTGCTGTTCCATAACGAGAATACATTTTATATTTACATAATCATGATATAGTGGAGAAAATGCTAGCTTTGGAAGTGAGAAATTTGGCTTCAAATCCCAGCTTTTACATTTATTAGCTGTATGACTGAGAGTAACTCAACATCCCTGATCTCAGGGTCCCGTCCCCATCTATAAAATGGTTATAATCTTATCCCAATTCAACTTTGATAATATACATAATATGCATGTACATATATGTATATAGTGCATAAATGAAAAACAGCATACCTTAAATCCCTATCAACAGTCATCAAATATTTATATTTATATTATGTGCAAGTCACAGTGATAGGTCTAAAGAATGTAAAGACAAAAATTAAATGTCTGTCCTTGGGAAACATTATATTGGGGAGAATAATGTTTACTTATATCACATATAGTCATGAACGGTTCAGGTGATATAGTAGATCAAGCATTGGGCTTGAAAAGGAAGACCTGAATTCAAAGGTGGCCTTATTCTCTTACTATCAGTATAACCTGAGCAAATCACTTATCTCTGTTTACTCCAGTTTTCTTCAGTTGTGAGATGGGAATAATAATAAATATTACTTACCTCTTAGAAGTGTTGATAGTAATTGTAAAACCCTTAGCACTATGTGTCTGAATGATAATAGTTTCTATATAAATGCTAATTATCTATACCTATTATCTATATATATATGAATCTAGATAAATCTACATAATATATAAATGCTAGTTATCATTATTATTATTTATTACAGGGATCAGAAAAGGTCTTATGTAGAAGGTGTCATTAAAGCCGACCTTTGAAGGAAGCTAGAAATCCTAAAAGGTGAACATGAGGAGGGAGTGTATTCCAGGCACAGGGCACAGTTTGGGCAAAGTCACAAGCATTGGAGATTTAATGTCATGTGAGAGCACTGTATAAATGTCAGCTATTAATCCCTCATTGTCACAGGGGAACATTTTTAAAGTTTATTTGCAAGTTTTACAGTTTTAAACAAAATCACCAGGTCATATATTTTAAAATGGAACATTTTTTCACTCTCCTGGCCAGTTTACAAATTAGCTACCATCCCCACTCCTCAGTATCACAGAGTCAGGTAGAGATTCAAATTCAGATGCTTGAACCACAAATCTAATGCTTTTTTCCACCATGCCATGGTATCTTAACTTTAAAGCAGTTCCACATGCCATGGTTTTCTGGCCCCTGCTCTGGACTATCACTTAAAAAAAGAATTTGTTTTTTAAAAAATCAATAACAAAACCCAATTGACTTAAATATTGAATAATTGTCTTCCATAACATAAAACAGGCTATTTTTTTCCTTCCATTTATTAAGTTGGGTCTATTTGAAGGTAAAATATAAAAATGTCTATCTCTATCTCAAATTTTAGACTTATTTTTCATAGTATATCTTCATGCATTTTTATGATTTATATACTCTGAATCAAGGAGAAGAGAGCAGTAAAATTCCAGATATGAAGAAAGAAAAGTGAGAATAATTTTAGTGTCTGCTTTTAGTATATATCTTTATGTTTCCCTTTAGAACATTTTAATAATTCCCAATATATTTTTTCATGTTTTTATTGATCCAGTGACATCATAGCATATTCTTTTGTACCTAGTATATTTGAGAATATTCTTATATCTTGAATTCGTTTCTTGGATAAAATTTTTCCCTTTTGTTTAAGCTAATCTACCTCAGGGTTTTGTCAGAAAGCCAGTTATATTACCAGATGAAAGTAGCTATTGTCTCTCTCCTTGGGATTGGAAAGATTCCATACATTACTTACCCAGAGTTCAGGGAAGGTACTAGGAAGAGATTTGGGGGATGGAAACTATTATTGTAAAGAGAAGTTGAATGTGTATACCCCTGCTATTAGATCTGGTAACAACTCTGGAAGAAGAGGTGGTATCCATGAAAGGGTACCACCCAGACAGATCATGACACTTTGTACTACATCCTATGGAGATATTTCACCTTTAGGTTACATAAGATTCTTGTTACTTCTGATCCATAGATTCCATGATTCTCAGATCTAATGTGAATAGATTAACATGGAGGTTTCCACAACCTTTCTGGTTCAACTTGCAAATGAAAAGGATGATTCTGGATAGGAGAATATTTGAAGGTGACTTGGAAATGTGACATGCAAAATTTAAACTATTTTCTTATCTTTTTCGGGCCCAAAGTATTTTTTTTCTCCTTCTCCCTCTCCACTATTCTCCCACCCTTTCTTATTGGGCCTTAGTGTGGGATTAAACTGATAAGTTTGTAAATCCCCTAAATTTTCCTATGTGTAGTACCCTCAATGTTCACTTTTGAGCTCAATTACATCAATACATTTCATTTTGCCTAGTTAAGCTTAAGGCTTCTTGGATTTGTAATGCATATTGGCAGAGCAGTAGTGTATCTTTAATGGCCAATTCTGTTATGGAAAAAAAAAAGTACTAAGGCATAATCAATGATATTTTGAGGGGCACTTTTTATTGAATTATTAAGCCAACTTCATTGTTTTTAATATAATACATCAAAAAGTCTCTTTCCTCCTTCCCTGAAGCAGAAAAGAAAGGAGATTGGAGAAAATCTAATTCCCATGTTTCCTCTGCTTGGTTCTGACTGTAAAGGAATCCTATTACAATTCCATGAAGTGTGAAACTTTATTTTACCTTTTCTGTTATGTATTCCTTAACAAAAGTCATAGCCTGTGCTGTATAAAAGCTATATTTCAAAGATGTATTTCAACATTTCAGCAGACTGCCACGTTAGTTCAACATCGGTTCACTGGTATTGATAACTTTGGATTTTGAGATTAGAGAGCTGGGGATGGGACATGATTGTCTCATACATTAGTTTATTAAAGTCAGGATCACATCTTTGATCCTCAGAGTCCTAAGCTATGATATATACTTTTTTTTTTTTTAGCGATATTTCCTTTATAGCAAGATTAAATTTTTAAAAAAATTTTAAATAACCAATCGATTTTGGCTATCTGGCCCCAATCACATACTTACTACCAGAGTAAATTGTAGACAAGTCAGTTTTCTTACTGGACTTTGATTTCTTCATCTGTAAAATCAAAGTAATGTTTCCTGCATTACACACATCTCCCATGTGAGGAAATACCTTTGCAACTCAATAATCTGAACCCTTCTTATTATTTTGGTAAGAAGTCCTTTGGTTAAAAATAACCTTATATATTTGAACTTTAAAGAAGATAATGATTACAAGAGGGGCAGCTAGGTGGCACAGTGGATAGAGCACCAGCCGTGAAGTCAGGAGGACCTGAATTCAAATTTGGTCTCAGACACTTCAACATTTCCTAGCTGTATGACCCTGGGCAAATCACTTAACCTCAATTGCCTCAACAAAAAGCAAAAAAAAAAAAAAAAAAAGATTGCAAGAATTGGAAGCAGAGAATGAAGCCATCACCCCATAAAATTTACATGGCTGTTTTTGTTTTTTATTTTGCAGAATGAATAGGGAGGATATAGTTGTTTGGGGATGGGGAAAATAGATATTTGTGTGATAGTTAATATTTATATGTTTTATCCTAAGAATCATGTCATGAAAAAAGTTTCTTCACAACAGAAGACAAGATCTCTACTTAGGGATGTTCAGTGTTAGCCAGAGACTGTCAGTGTACAATATAGCTGGGATCTGTATTTGAATCCACCTTAGTTACCAAGTAGTTATCAAGACTTGGGCAAGTCTCTTCACTTAAATGGGCTGCCATTTATTTATAAAATGAGGAAGTTAGATTATCTTGAAAATAGCTCCACTAGTTCTAAACTTCTACAATCCTGTATTTTCTTTTGGTGCATTTATAATTATAAAAGATTATAAGAAAGCAATCTGAAAGTAGGGATTTAGATAAGGAAAAAGAATAGTGACAGAATATTTGTTCTCTCCAGGATAAATTCATTTCAGTCTCTGAACAGCAACAATAATAATAATAATAAATATCAGTTACATAGCACCTGAAGGCTTGCAAAGCACTTCACATGTTATCTCTTTTGAGCTATGTTAATATCAGATGTCATTATTTCATTTTTATTTCATTTGAGACATGTTAATATGACCTATAATATGCTCCAATGAAATAACATGGGCATGTGATATGAGAATTTGGATTTCATTTTCATGCTTTTGAAATATCAAATGATTCCCAATGAAAACAAATATTTGGTTATATTCACTAGATTGTACTTATTGAATCAGGAAAGTGAAATTGTCATTTTCAAAAACAGGTTCATTACTAAAGATAGAAATTTGGCATAGGGGAAAAGTTTGTGTGTAACCGTTTACACATGCATTTTTCATAATAAGATTCACTTAATGGAATAGATACTGATCAAAACTCCAGACAAGATTTCAGCTCAGGGAAGTTCATTAAGGAGAAAAATTTAATTAACAAACACACCTCTTTCATTTCAGTAAAGTGTAAGTTCCCTTGAGGGCAAAGACATTGACTTTTGCTTTTGTATCTTTAGCCCCAGGGGAATACCTTCCCAGATCAAAGGAAAGGATAACATGTTATCCAATAGGATAGCTTCTTTAAGGAACCTTATCAAAGAATAACCTATTTAAAAAAACACTCAGATCCTAAAGACGGAGCCTATAGGTATTTGCATCTGAGAAGAAGCTTAGCTTTCTGACTGAACTATGAAGTAGATTAACCAGTAAGAGATTATATAGAACTTTTAACTTTTCAGAGTGCTTTCATTACATTTGCCTTATCATAACCATTCTATTAAAAAAAAAAAGGTGCATTAATAGTGACTTGCTCATAGAAGATACTTAATAGAATTGAATTAAATGAAATTGTATTGAATTTGTTTTATATCCCCATTGATCACGGTCCATCCCTCCCTCATTAACATCAAGGAAAATCAGTTTGCAGATTCCCAGGTGGGGTATAATGACTTCCAAATAGATATACTACTCAGATTTTCTTGGGTGTGTCCCTGGACTTTTAGCTTCCACAGTAGTAATAAAAGAGATACAGTTAAATTTCTCCTCAAGTTTTTCTTGCTGCCATAGATAAATGAATTGCTCACAGCAATCATCCATGTTTTTTTTTTTTTTGTTTTTGTTTTTGTTTTGCCACTCTCCTTTATTTTTCCTAAGTCTAACTTTACAATTGTGCACAGTTTGAGACAGTCACCGTTGCTACATAAACATAAATAAGACTGTACCCTCATACATGAGAATATATAGGCATTACTGCTTTGGGTCATATACGTATGTGCCTCAATAAATAGAATAGAATGTGTGTGTGTAAAAGAGACAGAGAGAGAGACAGACAGAGAGACAGAGACAGACAAGAGAGAGAGAAATAAGTTTCCTAAAGCCTTGGGAGGGGAGGGAGAAACCTAACAACAACAATGACAAGGAAAAAAAAATGGAGTCATTTGTTGATTCAAACTGATTTTTTTTTTCCTCCCATGAGTTAGTACCCAATCTGTAGCTCTGGAATGCTGACTACAGCATATTTCTGAGTGTAGATTTTTTTTTTGACAGCCAAGACCTAACTCTTCCCTGATCTATGGAGCTGCATTGTTCAAATTACAAAGCTTAGGTGACAGAAACTACTCTATATTCCAGGAACCGCAACACACCTGTCATCAGATAGAAGCAGGAATGCACAAGTCATCACTTTACTTAGGAAACTGAACAGATGATTGAAATTATTTCTTACTACTAATTCCCCTTTTAGTGGAGATAAGCTGCTTTGTTCAGCTGTAAATGAAACATTAGGGTATTAGCTGTGAAGCCAGAAGTATTGGGGAAGCTAAGATTTTATCAGCAGCAGGAACATTTTGGGCAATAAATTGTTTTGTTGGACAGAATACTAAATCTCTGGAGGTACAAAGAACCAAAGCTCATTAAGGGAAATGCTTAAAGCAGAGGAAAAAAAGGCAAGACAAAGGCTTATTACCTTTGTTGTGGGGATTGAGGGGATGTTTGCAGGTTCTCATGTATATGTAGCAAAGAAGAATTATGTGGTACAGTTATTAAATAGATGTGTCTGTAGACCTGCAGAACGCTTTATGAATATGTCCAAGGGACAAATACATTTTTGAAATATCAATAGCATTCTGCAATAAGTTATGAATTTTGGAGTACATATTTATACTGAAAGACTGGGTTTTTGTTTCCTGTGGGTGAAATTTTCATGTCTATTCTGCTCATTCTTCAGATTAATCGGCTGGCATTGTTACATAAATGTTTGTAATAGAGAAGAATAAGTGCTGGTTTTATCCAAAATATTGTCACAAAATATACACCTAAATTAAGATAATTATGTGTTGGAAGCATAGATCAACAAGGGTTTGGCAGAGAGGGGAATTCTGCATAGGAAGCTGAAGCTCTTGAATGGTGGTGAATTGTATGAACTGCAGCTGAGGCCTCTCATAGTCAGGGCCGGGGGCAGAAGGGTAATTCACTTGCCAAGAAGCCCAGAAAAGGCAGGTAAGGAGAGACAGTTCTATAAGCCTGAACTGGCAAAACAAATCACAGTCTCACAGTTTGGCAATCTCCCTCCAGCCTCCTGGAAAGGTGTCAGTGATCATTGTGTTATCCATATTCACTTGTTGCTCTGATCACTGCTGCCAGGAAGCAGATGATGTAAAAAGTACAGCCCAGCCTTGAGGATGGGAAGGTTGGGGAGGCAAATTACTGCATCCAGCACCCAAGGCCCAGAACAGACCTTTGATTTGGTGAAATCCATTTGTATGGCTTATAATTTATTAGTATTTTTTTCAGAGTTTTACTTAAGCAGGGGATTTTCTCCAAATCCCCTTCTGGGCATCTTCAGAGGAGAAACTACTTTTGAAACTGAGATCTTATTAATTTTAAGAAAACTTTTTTTTGGGGGGTGGGTGAGACTGAAGATGCTGTAATCATTGGTTTGAAAAATTCTCTGTGAAGTTGAAGAAATAATCTCTATCAATACAGATCTATAATTTTTTTGTATTTTATGGTTGTGGAAAGTTACATGGCACATGATACTTTCCCAGTCTTGTAAGGTCACAGAGTCAGTCTGTGTCAGAGATAAGACTGAAATCTACATATTCTTGGCTAAGACTCCCAGCTCATTTCGTTAAACTGCTTTAAAAAATAATCAAAAATGAAAACAGACAAAACAAATAAATTCATTTTTCAAAAGAAATATTATTCATGCTGGTTTTTCTTTAAAAATCCATTTTCCCTATTGTAGTTGACTTTTGGCTTAACTTACAAAATTAATTTCATTTTATTTTTCTCTGCATACACATTTATCATAGAGAAAAAATTATGTCTTCCAGTCAGTAACCAGTGATTTGTAGTCATAATATCATTCAGGTATCTGGTTAATTTTTCTTTTGTGTAATTTAGAGTTAAATTCCAAAGACATATTTGGAAGTCAAAGGAAAGAATTAGATTCATGACATTTCCCCTTACTTTTCCAAGGACATACAGATTTCAACAATTGAGAGTAGAATGGTTCATCAGAATTGTCAAATTTGTGAATAGTTCTAAAGAAGAGATTTTTCACCCTCTTTGCCTATTTTCAATATTTCTTCATAAATCTTGACTTTCATGGAGGGTCTAGTATATATATTACTTTTGTGCCTGACAAAAATGAATATATTAAGTCTTGACATTTAGGAGGAAACTTGCACAGAAAGTTTTGGTTAATTATTAGGAAAATAAATCTGCTAAAAATTAGTTTATTTCCCCCCCCTCCTTTTGAAGTAATAAATAATTAGTATTATACTTAATAAGCCCCAAGGAATAGAAAAATCTACCCTTATGGTCTCTAATGGAACAATGCTCTTAGATTACATTAAGTTCTCAGGACAATCAACTTAGCCATTTATCTTGGCTGAACTGGTTTATTTCTGGCAACATTTTACATATACTCCTTGAATTTCTGTTGTTTTTCTGGACAGAATTCTATTCCTAAGAATGAGAGAGGCCTTTTATAGGAACATAACGATAGAGTCAAGAATTGGTTCTTGGGAAGAAGAGCATTTATTTGAAATGGCTTACCCTATTAATCATTGCTAATGATAAAAAATCAGGTTCATTTAATCATCAGAACTTATGACTTTGGGTTTTCTGAGAAGTCCAATAATAAAGGGTGGACTTTTAATATTGTCATCTATATAGGGCTGGGAAGGTGATTAACTCAGACCTATTCCCAGTCCTAGCTTTGAATGGTCTTGTGTTCCCATCTTAAGAGTCTTCAGCATTCAGCCCATCTGCTAAAAGTGCTTCTTTATTATTTCATAGTGCTGCTTCACAATGAATTTTCAATTTGATATTTACTCACGTGTTCCACTACTGCTGAGCTAGATGTGTCTGGGTAGTACAGACCACAGCAGATTGATTGACCCCAAGTTCCAGTTTTTACACATGAAATGAAGTAACTGGGTGTGCCAGCTGTGCAGTGTGGGGTCCATGGTTCTGTTCCACATGTAATTTTAAGTGATTTTTTTAAAAAGATATACTTATCAACTTGGAATTCAGTTTTATCTCACTCAAGTTTTTTTGTTTGTTTATTACCCCTCCCATTCTATGGGGGAATTTTATATTTTCCCTCAATAATCAAATTCTATGAT
>JAJPUD010031414.1:0-12536 GCA_023553655.1 Myrmecobius fasciatus | reverse complement strand
AACAATATCGACAATGGAGTTAGTTCACATTGAGATATTAACAATGAGGTAGCAATGATGTTTATTTCTCAATTTTCCATCACATGAATTTCTCTTTGTCTTAGTTTTTCTTCAATTTCAAATAAAACTTCCTGACCATTAAATAAATTCACTGGCTTGATGAATTCTTTCTTTTTTTGTCTTCTTTGCCAATGCTAGAGCAATTCAGAAAATCACAGAATTGAATATTTCCTCTTCAGTTACCCTTTACTTTAGCCCATGCCCCAACACAATACTTTCACAATCTTAGTAGGTGCTCATCCTGCCTCTGCAACCTAAGGTGTTTTGTAAAAAGTCACTATTTTTGTCATGCTCTAGGGTGCTATATTTATTGATGATTCATGGTAAAGTTGTCATGCTCTTTTTCTCCTACCTCTTCTAGGAAAATTCTTTCAGAATGCCACTCTGTGGATCCCACTGGAATTAGCCTGAAAAGGGGACTTTACAGGTGGTATATATAATCCCTATGGGGGGAAAATGAAAGCCATAGCAAAGGAGGTGAAAGTAAAAACAAGGGAGTAAAAGTCATTACCAGGGTATTGCATTAAGCTGAAAACTGTGTATCTAGGAACTTACTCAAACTGACCATGACCTGGCCTTCTGTGTGTGAAGATTTAACCATTTGAACTGACCTTGCACCCAGATCCTAGGAATCCAGCCCAGTTTCCAGGCAGTAAGTGAATCTATTAGTCAAACCACATTAATGTATGCATGATGCACTATAGATTCTCCCCACTTTGACTGACTTCTATAATTATCGTGGGCATTTTGGGAAGTCTTTTATGGGGATACACTGAATAGTCTGCCTACTACTCCAGCCAGTCTCTTTGTAAATAATCCAGGTGATGAAAAAGTATTTTATTAATCATACTATAGCTCACAGCCTTTTTTCAGTACCAATTTACCCTTTTGATGTAAAACTGCTTTGATAGGGATGGTGGAAGTTTGGATGTCCCTTGGGTAGGGAACTTCAGACCAGAAAATGTAATCAAAATCTGATGGAAATAGACACCAATAGAAACCAATTGAAATAAATTTGATTATATGAGGTTTCTTTTTTCCTTTTGGTTGATTTATTTTTAATACACATTGTTTTTAAATTATGTTAGAAGGGAAAAATCAGAGCAAATGAGAAAAAGCATTGGAGGAAAAAAAAGAAAAGAAGAAGTGAACATAGTATGTATTGATTTACATTCAGTCTTCTTACTTCTTTCTCTAGTTGCAGATGAAATTTCTGTCCAAAGGCTATTAGGATTCCTTTAGATCACTGAATTACTGAGAACCAAGCTTTTCATAGTGGATCATAACAAATTCTTGCTGTTACTGTCTACCAAGTATTCCTGGTTCTACTTATTTCACTCAGCCTCCATTCATGTACATTTTTCCAGACCTTTATCTAATCAGCTTGTACCACAACTTATTCAGCCATTCCTCAATTGGTGGGCATTCACTCTTTTTCCAATTGTTTGTCACTACAAAAAGAACTGCTACAAACATTTTTGCACATCTGGGTCCTTTTCCCTCCTTTATGATTTCCTTGGGATACAGACCAAATGGCACTGCTTGGTCAAAGGGTATGGACAGTTTTATAGCCCTTTTGCAATAGTTCCAGATTGTTCTCCAGAATGGTTGGATCATTTCACAACTCCACCAACAATGCATTAGAGTCCCAATTTTTCCACATCCTTTTCAACATTTATCATTTTCCTTTCCTATCAGCCAATCTAAGAGGTGTGAGGTGGTACCTAAGAGTTGGCTTAATTTTCATTTCTCTAATCAATAGTCATTTAGAGCATTCGTCCATATAACTATAAATGGCTTTAATTTCATCATCTGAAATTGTTTATTCATAGCCTTTAACCATTTATCAGTTGAGAAATGACATGTATTCTTATAGATTTGATGCATTTCTTTAAATATTTTAGGAATGAGAACTTTATCAGAAATATTGCCTGTAAAGATTTTTTTCCCGGCTTTGTACTTCCCTTTTAATCTGTTTCTTGAGTTTCTCTTGGGCAAGTAGAACTCCAATTATTTTATTTTGTCTTAGAGTAATTTTAAACAGAAATTCATCTAGCCCAGGAGATTTTTTCTTAGGGAGTTCATTGATGATTTGTTCAATTTCTTTTTCTAAAATGGGACTATTTAAGCATTTTATTTCCTCTTCTGTTAAACTGGGCAGTTTATATTTTTATGAATATTCATCCATTTTGGTTAGATTGTCAGAATTGCTGCCAGCGATTGGGCAAAACATCTCCTAATTTCTTCTATAGTTTCTTTTTCATTGGTGGTAACTTTACCCCTTTTATTTTGATGTTTTTTCTGATCAAATTAGCCAAATTAAAACAAAGGTTTATCTATTTTCCGTGTGTTTTTTCCATAAAACCAACTCTTAATTTTTTTTTATTAATCTCTCCTTTGAAATTCTAAATTTCTAATTTGATATTTAATTGGGGAGATTAATTTGTTATTTTCCTAGCTTCTTTAGTTGCATGCCTAATTCATTGATATCCTCTTTTCCTATTTTATTTATGTAGCTATTTAGAGATATAAAATTTCTCCTAAGAAGTGTTTTGGAGCCAAGATGGCGGAGTGAAAACACAACTCTCCTCCAATCTTCTCTCAAATCAACAATAAAATAAGCCTCTGAACTGATCTTCAAGTCAACGAATTCAGAAATATTGGGACACTGCTTGCAGATATCTCTAAAGAACTTCATATCAGGTCTGTTTAACTCAGGCATAGGGGTAAATAGTTTACTCAGTGCAGCCTGGAAGTGAGGATGGGACTCAGCTCAGCGTGGCAGAAACTCCAAACTCCAAACACCTGGAGTTTATCTGAGGTACTCAGGACACTCTGCCCTGATTGGGGGCAGGTGTTCTGGCAGATTTGCCTCTTTAAGGAGTAATTCAGGCACGTCCTAGGCCCCATCAGGCAAAGTCCTAGCCCCCACCAGCCCAGCACCTTAGGTTAATTAGCGGAATTGCCCCAGGGAAAACTACCGAAAGCCGCGGCTTCTCTAGCCTTAAACAGACGGCCACACTGTCTAAAAAAAAAAAAAAAACGAAGAAGCAAAAGCAAGCACTCACCATAGACAGCTTCTGTTGAGAGAAAGAAGGGCAGACCACAGATCCTGAGGTTTCTTCAGACAAAACAACTCCAGAGGAAGTCATCAAGGACCATCACTGCACCCCTTTTCAAAAGGCCTTTCTGGAAGATTGTATAAAGAAACTCAAAAGAGAGCTGGAGGATAAATGGGAAAATAAACTGAAATCAGTGCAAGAAGGATACAATATCTTGCAAGAAGGATATAATGTCCTGCAAAAAAGATATGAAAAAGACACCAATTTATTGAAAAATAAAATTAGTGAAGTGGAAAAAGAATGCAATGAACAAAAAAAATTCAATTTGCCAGTTACAAAAGGAGCTAAAAAAGGTAACTGAAGAAAACAACACTTGAAAAATAAGAATTGAACAAATGCAAGTGAATGACTCAATAAGACTTCAAGAATCAGTCAAACAAAAACAAAAAAATGAAAAATTAGAAGAAAATATGAAATATCTCCTAGGAAAAACAACTGACTTGGAAAATAGATCTAGGAGAGACAATCTAAGAATTATTGGACTTCCTGAAAGCCATGATGAAAAAAAGAATCTAAACACTATCTTCTAGGAAATCCTGAAAGAAAAGTGCCCTGAGGTTGTAGAATCAGAAGGCAAAATCACCATTGAAAGAATTCACCGATCACCTCCTGAAAGAGACCCCAAAATTAAAACCCCAAGGAATATCGTGGCTAAATGTCAGGACTATCGCACCAAGGAAAAGATTTTGCTAGCAGCTAGAAATAAACAATTCAAATACCAAGGATCAATATTTAGAATCCCACACAATCTGTCAGCCTCCACATTGAAGCATTGAAGGGCCTGGAACCAGATATTCTGAAAGGCAAAGGAACTTGGATTACAGCCAAGAATAACCTATCTAGCTAGAATGAGCATTATCCTTCAGGGAAGAAGATGGTCATTTAATGATATAGGTGAATTTCACCTATTTCAAATGAAAAGACCAGATCTGAACAAAAAATTCGACTTCCAAACACAGAACTCAAGAGAAGCATAAAAAGGTAAAAAGGAAAGGACTCTTGAGAACTTTATTTCTACTATGGGGATACTTAAAGTTTGGGGGTATAACTAACTAGATATTACATTGATAATATGAAAAAGAAAACTAGAGGGGGAAAGGTTATCATATTGGGGAAAAGAGGGAAAAGGTGGGAAAATAAGATTTAAAAAAAAAGGAGGTAAAAACAAGATAATATCTCATGAAGAGGCAAAGAAAACCTAATATAATTGAGAGAAAGAAGGGAAAGAGATGAGCATTGTGTAAATCTTACTCTCATTATTTTGGGCTATAAAAGTGTATATCAGACATTTGATTTCACAGAGAAACTTGTCTGTTGCTAGAGGGAAGCGGGAGGGAAGGGAGGAAAAGAAAGGGATAAACTAATAGAAGGGAAAATAGAAGAATCAGGGGAAAGGAGTAAAGAAAAGGGGAGGAGATGTAAAGGGTGGAGGATTGTTTGGGGGAGGGGGTTATCAGAAGCAAAATACTGAGGAAGGGGGAAGGGAAAAAGGGGAAAGGAAAGGGAAAAACATAACTTGGGTAAATAAGATGGCAGGAAATAAAGAATTAGTTATTCTAACTGTAAATGTGAATGGGATGAACTCTCCCATAAAGCGGAAGCAGATATCAGACTGGATTAAAAACCAGAATCCCACAATATGTTGTCGACAAGAAACACATCTAAAATATAGTGACATATAAGATGAAGGTAAAAGGCTGGAGCAGAACCTATTATGCTTCAGGTGAACAAAAAAAAGCAGGGGTAGCAATCCTTATCTCAGATCAAGTAAAAGCCAAGATAGATCTAATCAAAAGAGATAAGGAAGGAAACTATATTTTATTAAAGGGTGCCAAAGATAATGTAGTAATATCAATACTAAATATATATGCACCAAGTACAATAGCATCCAGATTCCTAGGGGAGAAATTGAGAGAGATGCAAGAAGAAATAGGCAGCCAAACAATACTAGTGGGGGATCTCAACCTTGCTCTCTCAGAATTAGATAAATCAAACCACAAAATACATAAGAAAGAAACTAGGGAGGTAAACCAATTGTTAGAAAAGTTAGGTATGATAGATCTATGGAGAAAATTGAATGGAGACAGTAGGGAGTTTACTTTTTTCTCGGCCGTCCATGGAACTTATACAAAAATTGACCATGTATTAGGGCATAAAAACCTCAAAATCAAATGCAGAAAGGCAGAAATAGTAAACCCATCTTTTTCAGATCATAATGCAATAAAAATCACATGCAATTTAAGGCCAGGAGAAAATAGACCAAAAGTAAATTGGAAATTAAATAATCTAATCCTGAAGAATGAATGGGTGATAGAGCAAATCATAGGCACAATCAATAATTTCATGCAGGAGAATGACAATAATGAGACAAACCAAAATACCAAAATTTGTGGGATACAGTCAAAGCAGTTATAAGGGGCAATTTTATATCTCTGGATGCTTACCTGCATAAAATAGACAAAGAAAAGATCAATGAATTGGGCTTATTATTTAAAAAAAACTTGAAAAAGAACAAATTAAAAACCCTCAATTAAATACCAAATTGGAAATTCTAAAAATAAAAGGGAAAATTAATAAAATTGAAAATAAGAAAACTATTGAATTAATAAATAAAACTAAGAGTTGGTTTTACAAAAAAACCAACAAAATAGATAAGCCTTTAGTTAATTTGATAAGAAAAAGGAAAGAGGAAAATCAAATTGTTAGTCTCAAGAATGATAAGGGAGAACTTTCCTCCAATGAAGAGGAAATTAGAGGAATAATTACGAGTTACTTTGCCCAACTTTATGCCAATCAATTTGATAATCTAAATGAAATGGAGGAATATCTACAAAAATATAGATTGCCCAGGTTAACAGAAGAGGAAATAAATTATTTAAATAGTCCCATATTAGAAAAAGAAATAGAACAAGCTATTAAACAACTCCCTAAGAAAAAATCTCCAGGGCCAGATGGATTTACATGTGAATTCTACCAAACATTCAAAGAACAATTAATGCCAAAACTATACAAACTATTTTAGAAAATAGGGACAGAAGGTATACTATCAAATTCCTTCTATGAGACTGATATGGTGCTGATAGCTAAACCAGGTAGGGTGAAAACAGAGAAAGAAAACTATAGACCAATTTCCCTAATGAATATTGATGCAAAAATTTTAAATAAGATATTAGCAATGAGATTACAGAAAGTCATCCCCAGGATAGTACACTATGACCAAGTAGGATTTATACCAGGGATGCAGGGCTGGTTAAATATTAGGAAAACTATCAACATAATTAATTATATTAATAACAAAACTAATAAAAACCATATGATTATCTCAATACATGCAGAAAAAGCATTTGATAAAATCCAACACCCATTGCTATTAAAAACACTAGAGAGGATAGGAATAAATGGGCTTTTCCTTAAAATGATTAGTAGCATCTATTTAAAACCATAAGCAAGCATCATATGTAATGGAGACAAACTAGAACCATTCCCAATAAGATCAGGAGTGAAACAAGGCTGCCCACTGTCACCATTACTATTTAATATTGTATTAGAAATGTCAGCTTTGGCAATAAGAGAAGAAAAAGAGATAAAAGGAATTAGAGTAGGTAATGAAGAAACCAAATTATCACTCTTGCAGATGACATGATGGTATACTTAGAGAACCCTAGAGACTCAACTAAAAAACTACTAGAAACAATTCACAAGTTTAGTAAAGTTGCAGGATTCAACATAAATCCACATAAATCATCAGCATTTTTATATATTACCAACAAAGTTCAGCAGCAAGAGATACAAAAAGAAATTCCCTTCCAAATAACTGTTGATCGTATAAAATATTTGGGAATCTATCTGTCAAGGAAAAGTCAGAAACTATATGAACTAAACTACAAAACACTTTCCACACAAAATAAAATTAGACCTAATCAATTGCAAAAATATTAAGTGCTCATGGGTAGGCCAAGCGAATATAATAAAAATGACAATACTACCCAAACTAATTTACTTATTTAGTGCCATACCAATCAAACTCCCAAGAAATTATTATACGGATATAGAAAAAATAATAGCAAAGTTCATTTGGAAGAACAAAAGGTCAAGAATTTCAAGGGAATTAATGAAAAAAAGGCAGATGAAGGTGACCTTGCTGTACCAGATCTAAAACTATATTATAAAGCAGCGGTCATCAAAACCATTTGGTACTGGCTGAGAAATAGAGCAGTCTATCAGTGGCATAAGATAGGATATCAGGACAATCTAGGCAATAACTTTAACAATTTAGTGTTTGATAAACCCAAAGACCCCAGCTTCTGGGATAAGTACTCACTATTCGGCACAAAACTGCTGGGAAAATTGGAAACTAGTGTGGAAGAAATTAGGGCTTGACCCACACCTAACACCACATACCAAGATAAGATCTAAATGGGTTCATGATCTAGATATAAAGAGTGATATTATAAGCAAATTAGAAGAACATAGGATAGTTTAGCTCTCAGACCTGTGGAGATGGAATAAATTTATGTTCAAAGAAGATCTGGAACTCTTAATTGAACACCAGATAGATAATTTTGATTATATTAAGTTAAAATTTTCTGTACAAATAAAATTAATGCAGACAAGATTAGGAGGGAAGCATCAAATTGGCAAATCATCTTTACATTTAATGGTTCTGATAAAGGCCTCATTTCTAAAATATATAGAGAATTGTCTCATATTTATAAGAATTCAAGCCACTCTTCAATAGATAAGTGGTCAAGAGATATGAACAGACAATTTTCAGATGATGAAATTAAAACCATCTCTAGTCATATGAAAAGTTGCTCCAAATCACTATTGATCAGAAAAATGCAAATTAAGACAACTCTGAGGTACCACTACACCCCTGTCAGAATGGCTAAAATGACAGGAAAAGATAACGATGAATGCTGGAGGGGATGTGGGAAAACTGGGACACTGATACATTGTTGGTGGAACTCTGAACGGATCCAACCATTCTGGAGAGCAATTGGGAGCTATGCTCAAAAAGTTATCAAACTGTGTGTACCCTTTGACCCAGCAGTGTTTCTACTGGGCCTATATCCCAAAGAGATCTTAGAGGAGGGAAAGGGACCCACATGTGCAAGAATGTTTGTGGCAGCCCTTTCTGTAGTGGCTAGAAACTGGAAACTGAATGGATGCCCGCCAATTGGAGAGTGGCTGAATAAATTATGGTATATGAATGTTATGGAATATTATTGCTCTGTAAAAAACGACCAGCAGGACGATTTCAGAGAGGCCTGGAGAGACTTGCATGAACTGATGCTGAGTGAAACGAGCAGAACCAGGAGATCATTATACACAGCAACAACAATATTACATGATGATCAATGCTGATGCACATGACTCTCTGCAACAAAAAATTGTCTCAAACCAGTTCCAATTGTTCAGTGAAGAAAACCATATAAACCCAGAGAGAGGGATATGAAATGTGGACCACAACATAACATTTTCATGTTCTCTATTGAGGTTTGCTTGCATTGTGTTTCCTTTCTCTGATTTTCTTTTTTTTTCTTGTAGATAGGATTTTTCTTGCACAACTTGTGAAGTATTTTAACATTATTAACATGTAGTGGACTTCCTGCCATCTAGGGGAGGGGAGGGGACTGGGGGTAAAATTTGTAACGGAAAGCTTTGTAAAGATCAGTGCTGAGGAACTACCCTTACATATGTTATACAAATAAAAAGCTTTAATAAAAATAAAAAATATATATATATAAAAGAGAAGTGTTTTTGCTACATCTCATAGGTTTGGGTACATTGTCTTATTATTGTCATTTTCTTGGATGAAACTATGCATTGTTTCAGTGATTTGTTGTTTGTTCCAATGGTTCTTTAGAATTAGATTATTTGATTTCCAATTGATTTTTATTCTATCTTTCCCTGGACCTTTATTGAATACAATATTTTCTTGCATTGTGGTCTGAAAAGGAAGCATTGCGTTTGATTGTGAGGTTTTTATGCATTACTACCTGGTCAATTTTTGTACTAACTAGAAAAAGTTGCTTTCCTTTTGGTCCCCATTCAGTTTTCTCCACATGTCTATCATATCTGGGTTCTCTAGAATCCTATTAACCTCCCTAGTTTCTTTCTTGTGTATTTTGTGGTTAGATTTTACTGGTTCTGAGAAGGAAAAGTTAAGGTCCCCCACTAGAATAGTTTTGCTATTTCTTCCTGTAACTGGCTTAAAATCTTCTCTAAGAATTTGCATGCTCTAAAACTGGGAAAATATTTTTACATCCAAAGGTTCTGATAAAGGCCTAATTTCTAAAATATATAGAGAATTGACTCAAATATATAAGAATTCAAACCATTCTTCAATGGATAAATGGTCAAAAGATATGAACAGACAATTTTCAGACGAAGAAATTGAAACTATTTCTGGTCACATGAAAAGGTGCTCCAAGTCACTATTGATCAGAGAAATGCAAATTAAGACAACTCTGAGATACTACTACACACCTGTCAGATTGGCTAAAATGACAGGAAATGATAATGATAACTGTTGGAGGGGATATGGGAAAACTGGGACACTGATACATTGTTGGTGGAACTGTGAATGGATCCAACAATTCTGGAGAGCAATTTGGAACTATGCTCAAAAAGTTATCAAATTGTGCATACCATTTGACCCAGCAGTGTTTCTACTGGGCCTATATCCCAAAGAGATTTTAAAGGAGGGAAAGGGACCCACATGTGCAAAAATGTTTGTGGCAGCCCTTTTTGTAGTGGCAAGAAAATGGAAATTGAAAAGATGCCCATCAATTGGAGAACGGCTGAATAAATTATGGTATATGAATGTGATGGAATATTATTGTTCTGTAAGAAACGACAAACAGGAGGATTTCAGAGAGGTCTGGAGAGACTTGCATGAACTGATGCTGAGTCAAATCAGCAGAACCAGGAGAACATTATACACAGCAACAAGACTATACGATGATCAATTTTGATGGACATGGTTCTCCTCAACAATGATGTGATTCAAACCAGTTGTTCAGTGATGAAGATAGTCATATACATCCAGAGAGAGGCCTGTGGGAACTGAGTGTGAACCACAACACAGCATTTTAACGCTTTCTGTGAATATTTCCATGCATTTTGTTTTCCTTCTTAGGTTGTTTTTTCTTCTTCTCTTTCTAAATCTGATGTTTCTTGTGCAGTAAGATAACTGTATAGATATGTATACATGTATTGTATTTGTCATACAATTTATCCTATTTAACATGTATTAGATTATCTGTCATCTAGGGGTGGGGGTGGGGGGAAGGAGGGGAGAAGCTTGGGAAAAAAAGTTTTTGCAAAAGTCAATGTAGAAAAATCACTCATATGTTTTGTAAATAAAAAGCTTTATTAAAAAAAAGAATTTGCATGCTCTATCACTTGGTGCATACAAATTTAGTATCATTACTACTTCATTATTTTTAGTACCATTTATCAAGACGTGCTTACCCTCCTCTTTTAATGAGATTTATTTTTATTTTTGTTTTATCTAAGATCAGAATTGCTACCCCTGCTTTTTTTTACTTCAGCTGAAGTAAAATAAACTCCTTTCCAGCCTTTTACCTTTACTCTGTATGTGTCTCTCTGTGTCAAGTGTGTTTCTTGTAAAAAAAAAAAACATATTGTGGGATTCTGTTTTAAATCAACTCTGTTATTTGCTTCAGTCTTATGGGAAAGGTCATTCCATTTGCATTCACAATTATGATTACCAGTTCTGTGTTTCCCTGCATTCTACTTTCTTTCTTGTATATACTTTTGTTTTCTCTTTCCATCCTGTCCCTAGTCTTATGCTTTTTGACCCAACCCACCCACTACCTTCTCTCCTATCACTCCTCCTCCACTTCTCTTACTACTACTTTTTAATCCATTCTCCTCACTACTTTAACTTCTCTTCCTCCCTTCTCTTACATTTTCCCCTAATGTTTCTAGCATCACTTCTATCCTGTCCTCCCTTTTCTTTTCCTTTTTCCTTTTACTTCTTTATAGAGTTAAGTTTCTATACCCAACTGAATGAGTAAGTTATTCTCTCTTAAAGCCAAAATAGATGAGATCAAGCTTCAGATAATGTTCATCCCCTTCCCTTATTTGCCTCTATTGTAATAGGTCTTTTGCACCTATTCACATGAACTTTTTGTCCCATTCTATCTCCCCTTTTCTCTTTTTCCAGTACAGACACTTTCCCACCTCTTAATGTCTTTTTCTTTGATGTCATGACATTAGAGTCCATTCACCCCACTTTGCCCCAGTGTGAGACAATTTGCAAGAGTTACAGATATTGTTTTTCTATATAGGGATGTAAACAGTTTAAATTTTAAATATATACTTTCCCTCTGTTTACCTTTTTATAGGTCTCTTGAGTCTTATTGTTTTTAACAACAGAATTGATTGAAAGTCTCTTACTTCATTGAAGTAAAATGGTGATGAGTCTTGCTGGGTAGTAAATTTTTTATTGTAACCCCAGATCCTTTGACTTCCACAATATGATATTCCAGGCCTTCCAGTCCTTTATGATAGAAGCTTCCAGATGCTAAGTAATGTTGACTATTCCCCCTTGATATTTGTTTTTGTCTGGCATCTTCTTATATGGTTTCTCTGAGATTATACTTTTGGAGTTTCATAAGAATGTTCCTTGGGGTTTTCCCTGTAGGATCTCTTTACAGAAGTTATCAATGGATCCTTTCAATAAGAATTACCCCTCTGTTTCTAAAAGACTGGGACAGGTTTCCTTAATGACCTCTTGTAGAAAGACATCAAGGTTCTTTTTTGATAATGACATTCAGATAGCCCAGAAATTTTTAAATTGTCTCTTCTGGATTTATTTTCCAGGTTGACTGTTTTTCAAATAAGGTAGTTCATATTTTATTCCACATTTTCATTCTTTTTAGTTGATTTGATTGATTCTTCCTGTGTAACAAAGTCACATTTGGCCTAGTCTAGTATTTAATGTGAGATTTTCTTCAGTTAAACTTTTGTTTCTTTTTCCATTGAACTTATTCTGCTTTTTAAGGAGTTGTTCTTTTTAGAAAATTGTTTTTCTTCCATTTTTCAAGCTGTTCACTCTCTCATGCATATCTCTAATTTCTTTTCTTATTTTTTTTCTTTTACCTCTCTCATTTGCATTTTCAAGTATTTCATGAGCATTTCCAAGAAAGCTCTTTGGATCTGAAACCAATTTGCTTCACTCTTTGAGATTTCTTCTATGGATATATTGTCCTCCTCTGAGTTTGTATTTTGGTCTGCCCATTCACCATAATAGCTTACTATGGTGAAGGTTCTTTTTTGTTTATTGCCCATTTTCTTTCCTTTTCTTTTGGTATTTTCCCT
>JAJPUD010031413.1:0-12536 GCA_023553655.1 Myrmecobius fasciatus | reverse complement strand
GCATGAACTGATGCTGAGTGAAACGTGCAGAACCAGGAGATCATTATATACGGCAACAACAATACTATATGACGATCAATTCTGATGGACATGGCTCCCTTCAACAATGAAATGTTTCAAACCACTTCCAATTGTTCACTGAAGAAAGCCTTATACACCCAGAGAGAGGGATGTGAAATGTGGACCACAACATAACATTCTCATACTCTTGATTGATGTTTGCTTACATTGTGTTTCCTTTATCTGATATGTCTTTTGTGTAGATATGATTTTTCTTGCACAACAATGATAAGTTTGGAAATATGTATACATATATTTGATTTGCCAAGTATTTTAACATAATTAACATGTAGTGGATATCCTGCCATCTAGGGGAGGGGTGGGGAGTTGGGGGGAAAAATCTGTAACAGAAAACTCTGTAAGGGTTAATGTTGAAGAATTACCCATACATATGTTTTGCAAATAAAATAAAATTTTTTAAAAAGAGAAAAAAAAGATAAAAATAAAAATCTGTCCAAAAGTATATATAGTCATGAATAACAGAATGAGCTATCTATCCAATATTATATCAAGTCTGAAAAAGACATTTTTTCATCTATTTGACTTTGTTGTTTGTTTGGATTGGACCTCTTTTAGGGGTCAAAGTAATCACAAAGGAGACCTTGTGGTACTCTTGATTGTTATGCCATCAACTCAATGTCATTGTGAAATAGGCACATATGAAGGAGTTTGCCAACTAGGAAATCTCTATTTTACTTGTTTTCTGTGTAAGATATCTGTCTTAACAGTGGCAAACACATTTGGTCAGCTTGTCTATTTATGCTTTATTTCCATTAACAATCCGAAAAATATTGAATAAAAATATCTCTATTGATGAAATTAGTGAGGAATTATGTATTTTTATCATATTCATGGGAGACAGATAAGTTTGCTCTTGCAAATTACATATCATCATCCTTATCATTGTTATTATTATTATTGCATGCAATAAATGCAGAAGGATCTTATAAGATCATAAATCTGGAACTAGAAGGGACGTCTTGATTTGTCTTTTAATCACATGGGTACAAAAATTGAATCTGCCACTTTGTTGCTGTTCAGTGATATCTGTCTATCCATAACCCCCATTTGGGGTTTTCTTAGCAAAGAAACTAGAATGATTTGCCATTTCTTACTCCAGCTCATTTTACGGAAGAGAAAACTAAAGAAAACAGTGTTAATGATTTCCCCAAGGTTATACAACTAGTAAGCATCTGTGGTAGAATTTGAACTCACAAATGTCTTCCTGAATTAGGCTCAGCCTTCTATCCACAGAACTACCTGATCAATTGCTCCTGGATCTACTATAGAAAATCACATTTGAAAGCTTTCCTTCAATTAGATTTGGAGATAGAAGAACTGTGTTCAAACATTACTACCTTATGTGACTTTTAGCAAGCTACACTATATTTCTGGGCCACAATTACTTCATTATATAGTCTCCTTTACTTGTTATTATGTGATCCATTTTTATCAATATATTCACCAAATAAATATAGATCATATGCATAAATATTTCATAGAGATGAGAAAATAGGGATTCTATGTCTTTGGAGAGGGGAAGTAATGATATTATCCATTTGTTTTCCTAATCATTTGCTATCTTTCAGCTCTCCTGAAAACCAATCAATCCAACAACAAGAATTTATTAAGCGCTCACTGTGTATTAGGCACTATGTCAGACACAGGAGATAAAAAAACAAAGATGAAATAATCTCTGCTCACTAGGAGTTTACCTGCCAGTGGGAGAGACAACACCGAAAAAATACACACACACACACACACACACACACACACACACACACACACACTGCATTCAGAGTAGATGAAATCTAACTTTAGAAGAGAAGGCAGTAGTATCCAGGAGTGGGGAGGTAGGACTTAGAAAAGGTTCCTGGAGAAGACTCCACCTGAGTCTTAAAATAAAGCCAGATTTTAGATGAAATGAAGATGAGAAAACAAAGCCTTCTGGATATGAGGAAAAGCTAGTACAAAGGCATGGAGAAAGAAGATAGAGGGTCCAGTAAATGAGGAACAGTTATTAGGCCAGATTCCCCAAGGCATTCAACATCATGTCACTTCCAGCACCAAATTTTCTTTTTTTTCTGTGTTTATTAGATCCAGTTGCTTCTTCCATCTTTCTCTTTGACATTTCCATTTCCTGAAAAACCATAGCACCTCTGGGACAGAGACTAGAGACAAAATACTATTCTACTGTCATTCATGAAGAAAATAATGTTAAAATATTTGGCTCAATTCAACATTTATGTAAGAACTTAATGTTCTATGTGCTAGAGATTCAAAGATAAAAATGAAACAAAAGTGCCGTTTGAGCACTTGCAGGTAGAAAGACAACTTGTACACAAGTGAATAATACAAAGTACATAACAAAGTAATTAAGTAATTTCTAGGAAGAAATCACTGTCTCAGTGGTCTAAAATGGGGATGATGAAGAAGGACTATGGAAAAACTGTAAGGGGAAGATGCTCAGCCAACTATAAAGTGGGAAAAGTTGTTGGATTCTACCTTGATAGCCAACCATGAAGCTTGTCTCCAACAAGCTTTCACTCAGCTAAAATTATGTGTCATTGGGAAAAGGGAAAAAGGAATAAGCAGATGAGTGCCTACCATGTGTCAGACACTGTGCTAAGTATTTTGTATATCTCCCTCACTCCCCACATTCCAACTATGATATCTACTTTCATCCTCTATAACAGGGCTTCTTAAACTTTTTTCACTCACAACTCCTTTTTGCAAATGAAACTTTTATGTGATCTGAGTACATAAGCAAATAAAATAGGCATGCAAAATCAAACATTTGTTGATAATAAATCATAATTTAATGACCTTCACATTTACATGATCCCATATGGGCTCAAGAAATCCCTTGGAGGATAGTCAGGAACTATATGAACTAAATTACAAAACACTTTTTACACAAATCAAATCAGACCTAGTCAATTTGAAAAACTTAAAATGCTCATGGGTAGGACGAGCGAATATAATAAAAATGACAATACTACCCAAACTAATTTACTTATTTAGTGCCATACCAATCAAACTCCCAAGAAATTATCTTACTGATCTAGAAAAAATAGTAGCAAAGTTCATTTGGAAAAACAAAATGTCTAGAATTTCAAGGGGATTAATGAAAAAAAAGGCTGAAGATGGTGGACTTGCTGTACCAGATCTAAAACTATATTATAAAGCAGCGGTCATCAAAACCATTTGGTACTGGCTAAGAAATAGAGTAGTCAATCAGTGGAATAGGATAGAATCACAAGACAAACTAGGCAATAACTATAGCAATTTGGTTTTTGATAAACCCAAAGACCCCAGCTTTTGGGATAAGTATTCACTATTTGACAAAAACTGCTGGGAAAACTGGAAACTAGTGTGGAAGAAATTAGGGCTTGACCCACATCTAACACCACATACCAAGATAAGATCTAAATGGGTTCATGATCTGGATATAAAGAGTGATACTATAAGTAAATTAGAGGAATGTAATATAGTTTACCTCTCAGACCTATGGAGATGGAATAAATTTATGTCCAAAGAAGAACTGGAACTCTTAATTGAAAACCAGATAGATAACTTTGACTATATTAAGTTAAAAAGTTTTTGTACAAACAAAATCAATGCAGACAAGATTAGGAGGGAAGCAATAAATTGGGAAATCATCTTTACATTTAAGGGTTCTGATAAAGGTCTCATCTCTAAAATATATAGAGAATTGTCTCATATTTATAAAAATTCAAGCCATTCTCCAATCAATAAATGGTCAAAGGATATGAACAGACAATTTTCAGAGGATGAAATTAAAACTATTTATAGTCATATGAAAAGGTGCTCCAAATCACTGTTGATCAGAGAAATGCAAATCAAGATAACCCTGAGGTACCACTTCACACCTGTCAGGTGTAATGTACAGGTAAAATGACAGGAAAAGTTAATGATGAATGTTGGAGGGGTTGTGGGAGGGCTGGGACACTGATGCATTGTTGGTGGAGCTGTGAACGGATACAGCCATTCTGGAGAACAATTTGGAGCTATGCTCAAAAAGTTATCAAACTGTGCATACCCTTTGACCCAGCAGCATTTCTATTGGGCTTATATCCCAAAAAAAATCATAAAGGAAGGAAAAGGCCCCACATGTGCAAGAATGTTTGTGGCAGCCCTTTTTGTAGTGGATAGAAACTGGAAATTGAATAGATGCCCTTCAATTGGAGAATGGCTGAATAAATTATGGTATATGAATATTATGGAATATTATTGTTCTGTAAGAAATGACCAGCAAGATGATTTCAGAGAGGCCTGGAGAGACTTACATGAACTGATGCTGAGTGAAATGAGCAGAACCAGGAGATCATTATACACGGCAACAACAGTACTATATGACGATCAATTCTGATGGACATGGCTCTCTTCAACAATGAAATGTTTCAAAGCACCTCCAATTGTTCACTGAAGAAAGCCATATACACCCAGAGAGAGGGATGCGAAATGTGGACCACAACATAACATTCTCATACTCCTTGATTGATGTTTGCTTACATTGTGTTTCCTTTACCTGATATATCGTTTGTGTAGATAAGATTTTTCTTGCACAACAATAAGTTTGGAAATATGTATACATATATTCAATTTGCCAATATTTTAACATAATTAACATGTAGTGGATATCCTGCCATCTAGGGGAGGGGTGGGGAGTTGGGGGGAAAAATTTGTAACGGAAAGCTATGTAAGGGTTATTGTTGAAGAATTACCCACATATATGTTATGCAAATAAAATAAAATTAAAAAAAAAAGAAATCCCTTGGAATTAATGAAAAAAAATGCAAAGGACAGTGTCCTAACAGTATCACACCTAAAACTTTATTATAAAGTAGAAGTTATCAAAACTATATGATACTGACTAAGAAATAGAGTGCTGGATCAGTGAAATAGGTTAGATATACATGACACAGTAATCAATGACTATAGTAATCTACTGTTTGATAAATTCAAAGACTCCAGCTTCTGGAATAAGAACTCACTATTTGACAAAAATTTCTGGGAAAACTGGAAAATAATATGTCAGAAACTTGGCATAAATTTTGGTACACCCCATGCCAAAATAAGGTCAAAATGGGTGCATGATTTAGGTGTATAAGCAAATTAGGAGAGTAAGGGAGTTTACCTATCAGATTTGGGGAGAAAGGAGGAATTTATGGCCAAAGAATTAGAGAGCATTATAAAATGCAAAATGGATAACTTTGATTGCATTAAATTAAAAAAAAAAGTTTGCACAAAAAAAATCAATGAAGCAAAATTAAAATGAAAGCAGAAAGCTGGGGAAATATTTTTATAGTGTTTCTGATAAAGGCTACATTTCTAAAACATATTTTAAAAAATGGAGTCAAATTTATAATGCAAGTCATTTCTCAATTAACAAATGTTCAAAGGATATGAACAACTTTCAGAAATGAATGCCATTTATAGTCATGTGAAAAAAATGCTCTAACTCACTATTGATGAGGGGCAGAGCCAGGTGGAAGAGAGGAGACATGCTTTTATCTGATCTTTTCTGGATGTTCCCCAGATGAACACCAAATCAAGCATCTGAATTGGTTTTAGAATGACAGAACCCACAAATATTTGGAGTGGAACAAATTTCTAGCAGAAGATATTTTGGAGGAACTTCAAAAAAGGTCTGTTTCAATCAGACACAAGAGAGGCAGCCAAAGGCAGGCACAATGCAAAGACTCAGAATGGTGTGAAGCCCACCAATCGGGGAGGAGGGGCAAATCTATTGGGAGGAATCTACAGTAGCACTGGCTACTCTGTTTGGGTTACAAACCAGTAAGTCAACAGATTAGCTGTGGGACATCCAACACAAATATCAAAGGCAAATAGTGAGCCTCTGAACCCCAGAATAACTGTGGGTTCTTAAAAGAGAGTTAGAAGAAAAATGGGGAAAAGAAATGAGAACATTACAGGAAAATCTAGAAAAAGAAACATAGAAATTATCTGAAGAAAACTTCTTATAAAATAGATTCAGTGAAATGGACTAAGTATATAACTCCTGAAAAAATAGATGTGACAAAATGGGAAAAGAAAACAACTCCTTGAAAAGCAGAATTTTTGTAATGGAAAAAATAAATTCATTGAACAGAATAACTCATTTAATTGGCCAAATGCAAAAGGAGCTGAAAAAGGTAATAGAAGAAAATAATTCACTAAAAATTAAAATTGAACAAGTGGAAATGAATGACTCAATGAGATATCAAAAATCAATCATTAAAAAAACAAAAAAATAGAAGAAATGTAAAATGCACTCAAAAAACAATTGACCAGGAAAATAGATCTAGGAGATACAATTTAAGGATTATTGGACTTCCTGAAAACCATGATGGAAAAAAGAGCCTAGACATCATCTTTTAGGAATATCAAGGAAAACTTGCCCTGATGTCCTAGAACCAAAGGATAAAATAGCCATTGAAAGCATTCACTGATCACCCTCCTGAAAGAGAATCCAAAATGAAAACTTCAAGGAATATTATAGCTAAATTTCAGAATTATCAGACCAATGAGAAAATATTGCAAACAGCCAGAAAGAAACAATTCAAATGTCGAAAAGACACAATCAGGATTACCCAAGACATGGCAGTTTCCACTTCAAAGGGCATGGAATCTGATATTCTTAAAGACAAAGGAATTTGGGTTGTAGCCAAGAATCAACTACCTAGGAAAAAATGAGCATTATCTTTCATGGAAGAAGATGGGCATTCATTGATACAGGTGAATTTCATTTATTTCTTATTGAAAAGACTAGATCAAAGAAAATTTGATCTCCAAATACAGAATTCAAGAGAAACATAAAAAAGTAAAAAGGAAAGAACTCGAGAACTATATCTCTGTTATGGGTATACTTAGAGGGTGCAGATATAATGTATTTTATTGTGATAATATAAAAAAAAACTAGAAGTAGAAAAGGGATTGTACTGGAAAAAGAGGAAAATGGAGGGGAAATGAGGTAAATTACATCTCATTAAGAGGCAAAGAAAACCTATTATAATTAAGAGAAAGAAGGGAGTGGGCTGAACAGTGTGTGAATCTTACTCTCTTCAGATTTGGCTCAAAGAGAGATGATCAGATATATTTAGCTTCACAGGGAAATTTATCTTACCCTATAGGCAAGTAGGAGGGGAAAGGGAAAAGAAAAAAAGAGGCTAATAGAAGGGAAAACAGAAATAGTAGGGGAAAGGTATAAGAAAGGAGGAGAGGTGGTAAAAGTGGAGGGTTGTTTAAGATAGGTGATGGTCAGAAGCAAAATACTGGGGAGGAGGGAAAGGGGGAAAGGAAAGAGAAAAGTACAATTTGTGGAAAATAAGATGGTAGGAAATACAGAATTAGTTATTTTAATTGTGAATGTGAATGGGATGAACTCTCCCACAAAACGGCAGCAAATAGCAGACTGCATTAAAAGCCAGAATCCTACAATATGTTATTTACAAGAAACACTTTTAAAGCAGAGTGAGGCATTCAGAGTAAAAGTAAAAGGCTAGACAAGAATCTATTATGCTTCAGCTGAAGTAAAAAAAGCAGGAGTAGCTCTCCTGATCTCAGATCTTGAAAAAGCAAAAATAGATTTAATTAAAATAGATAAGTAAGTAAACTATATCTTGCTAATGTAATTATAATAATATATTTAATATAATAAAAATATATTATATGTAATAATATAACATATAATAATCTTGCTAAAATTATTAATTAATATCAATACTAAACATATATGCACCAAGTGGTATAGCATCAAAATTTCTAGAGAAGTTAAGAGAGTTGCAAGAAGAAATAGATAGCAAAACTATATTAGTGTAGGATTTCAACCTTCCTCTCTCAGAACTAGATAAATCAAATCACAAAGTAAATAATAAAGAAATTAAGGAGGTAAACAGAATTTTAGAAAAGTTAGGTATGATAGACCTTTGGAGAAGATTGAATGGAGACAGAAAGGAGTATATCTTTTTCTCAACAAAACCTACAAATGGAACCTACACAAAAACTGACTATATATTAGGGCATAAAAACATCAAAATCAAATGCAGAAAAGCAGAAATAGTAAATGCATCTTTTTCAAATCATGATGCAACAAAAAACACATGTAATAAAAAGCGAGGAAAAATAAACCCAAAATTTATTGGAAATTAAGGAATCTGATCCTAAGAAATGTGTGGGTGAAACAACACATCATGGACACAATCAATAATTTCATTCAAGAGAAAGACAATAATTAGATAACATAGAAAAATTTATGGAATGAAGCCAAAGCAGTTCTTAGGGGAAGTTTTATATCTATAGCTGCTTACCTGCATAAAATAAAGAAAGAGAAAATCATTGAATTGGGTGTATGACTAAAAAAGCTAGAAAAAGAACAAATTAAAATCCCCCAAATAAATACCAAATTTTAAATTATGAAAATAAAAGGGGAGATCAATAAAATTGAAAGCAAAAAACTATTGAACTAATAAACAAAATTAAGAGTTGGTTTTATGAAAAAAACAAAATAAATAAACCTTTAGTTAATTTGATTAGAAAAAGGAAAGAACAAAATCAAATTGTTAGTCTCAAAAATGAAAAGGGAGAACTTTCCACAAATGAAGAGGAAATTAGAGCAATTATTAGGAGTTATTTTGCCCAACTTAGATTTGATAATCTAAGAAAAATGGAGGAATACTAACAAAAATATAGATTGCCCAGGTTAACAGAAGAATAAATAGACTACATAAATAGTCCTATTTTAGAAAAAGAAGTAGAATAAACTATTAATCAACTCCCTAAGAAGAAATCTCCAGGGCCAGGTGGATTTACATATCAAGTCTACTAAATATTTAAAGAACAATTAATTCCAATACTGTGCAAACTATTTCAAAAATAGGGAAAGGAGTCCTATCAAATTCCTTTTATGACATAGACATGGTGCTGATACTGAAACCAGGTAGGGTAAAAACAGAGAAAGAAAATTATATACCAATTTCCCTAATGAATATTGGTGCAAAAATCTTAAATAAAATATTAGCAAAGAGATTACAACAAGTCATCCCCAGGATCATACACCATGACCAAGTAAGAATTATACCAGGAATGCAGGGCTGGTTCAATGTTAGGAAAACTACTAGCATAATTGACTATATTAATAACCAAACTAACAAAAATCATATGATTATGTCAATAGATGAAAAAAAATTGACAAAATCCAACACCCATTCATATTAAAAACACTAAAGAATACAAGAATAAATGGAGTTTTCCTTAAAATAATTAGTAGCATCTATTTAAAACCATCAGCAAGCATCCTATATAATGGAGAAAAAGTAGAACCATTCCTAATAAGCTCAGGGATGGAACAAGGTTGCCCACTATCACCACTACTATTCAATATTACATGAAAAATGTTAGCTTTGGCAATAAGAGAAGAAAAAAGATTAAAGGAATTAGAGTAGGTAATGAGGAAACCAAATTATCACTCTTTGCAGATGATATGATGGTTTACTTAGAAAAACCTAGAGAATCAACTAAAAAACTAGTAGAAACAATTCGTAACTTTAGCAAAGTTGCAGGACACAAAATAAATCCACATAAATCAGCATTTTTATATATCACCAACAAAGCTCAGCAGCAAGAGATACAAAAATTCCATTTAAAATAACTATAGATTATATAGAATATTTGGGATTCTACTCTCCAAGGCAAATTCAGGAACTATACTAACACAATTACAAAACATTTTCCATACAAATAAAGTCAGACCTAGTCAGTTGGGAAAAATATCAATGCTTATGTATAGACCAAGCTAATATAATAAAAATGAGAAATAAAAAATACTACCTAAATTAATTTACTTATAACCTCCCCTCAAACCAACAACATATGAAGCCTCTAGACTGATTTTGAAGCCAAAAAATCCACAATATCTGGAGAACAACACGATTCTAGAAGAAGATACTCTGGAAGAACCTCAAAACAGGTCTGTTTTAATTGGGCAGGGGGTGTTTGCTGAACCCAGACTGCAGCGCAGGGAGACCAGGGCAGGGAGCTGGAGCAGGGAGCTGGAACAGGAGTCGGAACAGGAGTGGGAGCATTGGGCTTTTCACACACCTGGGAGTCTTCTGCGGGCCTCTTGGACCAATCTGTCCTGATTGTGGGCAGGTGGTTTGGAGGGTCTGCCTTTTGAGGGGGATAGATTGTGAATCACTGAACCCCTGATGAGCATCGGACCTAGCTGCCATTACACAGCACCTTAAAGCAATCAATCAATCAACAAGACTGATCAGCACCAGAAATAATTCAATCAGCTGAGCTGCCCAGTACCTGAAATAATTCAATCAGCAGAACTGCCCCAGGGTGAATTAAAGCAGAACTGCCCAGCACCTGACATAATTCAATCAGCAGAACTGCCCAGTTCCTGAAATAACTCAATCAGCAGAACTGCCCCAGGACAAATTAAAGCAGCTGTCCCACCTTTGCCCTAAACAGACCTCACACCTTTAAAAAAAATGAATAAAAAACCAAAAAGAGCTCTCACCATAGACAACTTTTATGGGGAGAAGGAAGAACAGATCTCAAATCCTGAGGCCCCTAAAGGTAAAGCAACTCCAGAAAAAGCCCCAAAGAGAGACATAAACTGGTCTCCATGTCACAAGGCTTTCTTTGAAGATTACATAAAAAAAATCTTAAAAGAGAGTTAGAAGAAACATGGGGAAACAAAATGAGATCACTGCAAAATAAAATAGAAAAAATGGAAAAAGAATGCAATGAACAAAAAAATGTAATTGGTCAATTGCAAAAAGGAACTAAAAACAGTAACTGAAGAAAATAAGACATTAAAAATTAGAATCGAACAATTGGAAATGAATGACTCATCAAGACTTCAAGAATCAGTCGAACAAAAACAAAAAAATGAAAAGATAGAGAAAAACATGAAATATCTCCTAGGAAAAACAACTGACCTGGAAAATAGATCTAGGAGAGACAATCTAAGGATTATAGGGCTTCCTGAAAGCCATGATGAAAAAAAAGAACCTGGACACTATATTCCAGGAAATCATAAAAGAAAACTGTCCTGATATTTTAGACCCAGAAGGCAAAATACTCCTTGAAACAATCCACCGATCACCTCCTGAAAGAAACCCAAAAATTAAATCCCCTAGAAATATCGTGGCTAAATTCCAGAACTATCATATCAAGGAAAAGATATTACGTGAAGCCAGAAAGAAACAATTTAAATATCAGGGAGCCACAATTAGGATCACACAGGACCTAGCAGCTTCTACTTTGAAGGATCGAAGGGCCTGGAATCAGATATTCCAAAGGGCAAAGGAACTTGGATGACAGCCAAGAATAAGTTACCCAGCTAGAATGAGCATTATCTTCCAGGGAAGAAGATGGTCATTCAATTATATAGGAGAAATTCACCTATTTCTACTGAAAAGACCAGAACTGAACAAAAAATTTGATCTACAAACACAGAACACAAGAGAAACATAAAAAGGTAACAAGAAAAAATAACTCTTGAGAACTATATTTATATTATAGATACTTATAGAATGAGGGTTGATTTTATGAATCGATTATTACATTATGATATGATTACTGTGATTTTATGATTATTATGATATGATTACTGTGATTTTATGATTATTATGATACGTTCTTGTGATTTTATGATTATTATGGCATGAGAAACTGAAAAAGAAATTAGAGGTAGAAAAGTGATAACACTGGAAGAAGAGGAAAAGGAGGTAAAATAAGGGAAATTACATCACATGTAGAGGCAAAGAAAACCTATAATGATTGAGGGGAGAAAAGGGAGGGGAATGAGAATTGGGTTAATCTCCATCTCATCAGATTTGGCTCAGAGGGAATAATAGACACACTTATAAGGAAGCTGGAGGGAAAGGGGGGAAAAAGGGGGTGGGTGGGGCTCTAAAGGGGAAGGATTGTTTGAGGGAAGTGGTTTTTCAAAAGCAAAATAGTAGGGAGGAGGGAAAGGGGATAAGAAAGAGAAAAGCATAAGCTAGGGTAAATAAGATGGCAGGAAATACAGAATTAGTTATTTTAACTGTGAATGTGAATGGAATGAACTCTCCCTTAAAGCAGAAGCAGATAGCAGACTGGATTAAAAACCAGAATCCAACAATATGTTATATACAAGCATCTAAAACATAGAGATACATACAGGGTGAAGGTAAAAGGCTGGAGCAGAATCTATTATGTTTCAGGTGAACAAAAAAAAGCAGGGGTAGCAATCCTGATCTCAGACCAAGTAAAAGCAAAGATAGACTTCATTAAAAGAGACAAAGAAGGAAATTATATCTTCCTAAAGGGTACCATAGATAATGAAGCAATATCAATACTAAACATATATGCACCAAGTGGAATAGCATGAAAATTCCTAGCGGAAAAGTTCAGAGAGATGCAAGAAGAAATAGACAGCAAAACTATAATAGTGG
>JAJPUD010031412.1:0-12536 GCA_023553655.1 Myrmecobius fasciatus | reverse complement strand
TTTTGTGAACTGAAGCTAAGTAAACAGAAGCAAGAGAATATTGTACACAATAACAAGAGTATGTGGTGATCATCTGTCATGGACTTGGCTCTTTCTTAACAATGTGGTGATTCAAGGCATTTTCAATAGACTTGGGATTTAAAATGTTTTCTGTATCCAGATAAACCATATGGAGACTGAATATAGATTGAAATATAGTTTTTGGTATTTTAAATTTTTCTTTGTTTCTTTCTTTCTCATGTTATGTTTTTTCCCTTTTATTCTGATTTTTCTTGTACACATGGCAAATATGAAAATATGTTTAAAAGAATAGCATGTATTTAACTTATATCAGATTACTTGCTGTCTTGAGGGAGGGTAAATGAAAGAAAGAGAGAAAAAAATTGAAAATTGAAATTATTTTCTTTGAAAATAAAATACCATTAAAATTTAGAATTTATACTGCCATTTTGATTTCAAAAAAAAAAAAACCTTGGAAAGAATTACATAAACTTATGCAAAGTTGAGAGAGCAGAATCAGGAGAATAGTGTACACAGTAGCAGCAATAGCTTATGATGATCAATAGTGAATGATTTAATTATTCTCATTAATGCAATGGTCCAATGTGATTTCAAAGTACTTGTAATGAAAAATTACCAATCTGCAGAAAAAAGGACTTATGAAGTCTGCATTCAGACTGAAGTATACTTTAAATACATACATACACACAAGCACACATATTATTTGTTTTGGTGTGTTTCATTTTTGGTTTGTGTTTTCTTTTATAACACAATTTATGTGGAAATAAATTTTGTATGACAGCACATGTAAAAACTATCTTTTCTTCTCAATGAAAAGGAAAGGAAAAATGGAACACAAATAAAAAAAAAAAAGGTTAAATGTGTTTTTGCATAAAAAAGTAATTTTTCCCGCTAGCTTTTGTTTTAGCCCAGAGGAATCATATTCTCAGGCCAAGAGTATTTCTCACTATCCTGGTTTCAGAAAAAAGTATATTTATTTCTATTTGACTATATTAGATCCTTCAACAAACTATTCTATAATCTCTATAAAATTAGTTGAACTGCATTGAATACCTGTACATATATATATATGTGTTTATGAACAGATACATATATATATATGTATACACATTTTGTTTATCAAAATTTAGTGTGTAAATTTAGGTGTATTTATATGTACATATACAATTCATATGTTAAATTTTGAAAAGCATAAAAAGTCAAAGTCTCTAGTAAATTATTTCACCATTACAAGTGATTATCCTACAATGCCATTTACATCATGCCCATATTAATATTGCATGAAATAAACATAATATTGTATAAAGTATCACTTGGCAAAGATACTTCAATCACTAAATGCCTAAATTTTATTCAGTGCAATAGTGGTGATACATGTATTTTCTTAAAGAGTACACTAGCAAACATAAAATAGCCAAAAGAATAAGTGTTTTATAACTGTCATATAAGGCATCTATGCATACCATTATTGCATAAGCAAACAATTTCATAAAGCAAAATGAAAAACTATGATTACATTTAACATGAATCACCATATTACAACATTTGCAGTAACATCTGAATTGGACATTAAATTCACCAGCCTCAGTGTTGCCAGCTCATGAACTGTTACCATTCTTCCTATTTCTCCTCTTAAGTTAGAATGGACATTGATGAGAGATTCCAATTTCTCCCACTATTTTTTTGTCACCCATTGCTGATCTGTTTGATGCTCTAATCTCATCATCAATATCCTCAGCCTTACCTGTGTAGATTCCCATACCTGAATTTGTACATGACCCAGCTACGGAAAATCTTGAATATTTTGATTATATCCATATCCTAGGGTTATCTGGAGCTGAAACATTAGCTTCAATGTTTAAAAAGATTTTTTTCCCCTAAATCATGACACATTCTTCCTTCCTGCAATTGCAACCCATTGTTTCTGGGTCTACTCTTTAAAATCAAAATGAATAAATGCAATCCCTCTTTAAGGTAATAACTCCTGAAGTACTGGAAAACAGGTGTAATGTTCTCACCCACTCCCACTCACTTGCAAATTTCCTGTTCTTCAAGTTAGACATCTCCATATTCTTTACTGGTTCTTAATTTTAATCTTAACACTGTCACTATCTTATTCTTTTTCCATATAAATAATAAAATTCTGCTCTAAAATATGGCCCCCGGGGCCAAACACAGAATTCCAAAAAAATTCTTGACAAGATAGAGTAAAACAGGACTATGATTTTTCTTTTCCCTAGATAATATATTTCTGTTAATGTAACCTGGATCACATTAGCATTTCGGGGTTGCCACATGAAAATGCTATATCATATTGAGTTTGTGATCCACTAAATCTCCTAGAAAATTTTCAGTGAATTTTTTCTCTAATGACTTCTCTTCTCTCCTCAACATTTTGCAGCTGTGAAGCAGATTGCGAACTCAATATATTTCAGATTAGTTTTTTAGCATTAATGTGAAGCAAGTTGTGATAATCATTTAAGATATTTGTCCCTATCAAGGTTTATGTTAGCAGATATATCCCAAGTTAATCTTGTGAATATTTTGTTTTTCAGTTCTGTCTTTGTCATGTAGTGTACAAGCTATAACTCCTAGTTTTGTGTTATTTACAAATTTTAAAAGAATAGCAAAAGCATTAATAAATTGCAGAGTGAATCACGGAGTCTCTTAACTTCTTACCAACCTGGCAGTAAATTATTAATTTATATATTTGGGTTCTTGAAATGTAAGCAATTTTGAATACAACTAACTTTGAATCTATTTTCATGAATAATATAATAATTTTTAAAACTACTTTCCTAAAATCTAGATTAATACTAAGTGCAATAATTACTTTTACTGACATTCTAATCTACTGTTATTATAACTTATTCTTTATTAAATGAGATTGAATCTTTGTTATTACCGCATCTTCAATATTTTCACTATTTCTTTAATAAGATATTATAAATATGTAATAAGATAAGTCAAACTCAATGTCTTAGAACTTATAGATGCCATTTTATTTCCTTTAAAGAAATCAGGACCAAATTTTGCATTTTTCCATTCCAACAGTCCATCATGTGATTCTTAGCTTCTGCTCTGAAAAAAACTCAGGAATCATCTCTTTCCATACTATCATGGATGTAGTTCATGTGATCTAAAGAGTTGTCAGTCATTAAGTTTCAGACTGAAACTCTTTAATAGCATCAATTATACGCTTCTCCCCACCTCCACTTTGGCTTGCTAGTGAAGGATCCCTTTATTTGCATGAGAAATAGAAATGAAAGAATCAGTTGTACTATGAGGATTTAATAATTCCTTTGGAGGGGCAGAGTGAGGATGACAGAGAGTAGATGTGGCTTTCTGTGCCTTACTTTGATTTTCTCTCAAACCAGCAGCAGATTAAGTCTCTGAAGTGGTTTTGGAGTGACAAATCCCACAAAGATTTGGAGTACAACACATTTCCAGAAAAAAGATAGTTTGGAAGAACTTCAGAAGAGCTCTGTTTCAATCAGGGAGGAGAACAGTCTGCTGACCACAGAGTAGTGAACCCAGGGTAAAGAGTTGGGGTAGGTAGCCAAAGCACTATGGCATCCGCTTAGGAAATCTTCTGTGAGGCTCTTAGGCTACTCTGTTCTGATTGCAAGCGGATGCTTAGCAGATTTGTTGTAAAACACCTAAAACCAAATACAAAGGGCAAATTGAAAGTCACTAAGCTTAGTCCTGATGGTTATTACTCAACACAGGAAGTCAGTTAGAAACACTGGTCTCAGGGCAAACTAAGGCAACTGTCACCCCTTTGCCTTAGGAGTAGGTCTCAACTTTTTAAAAGAAGAGCAAAAAATTGAAAAGAATTCTTACCATAGACAAAATTTATGGAGAAAGGAGACCTTAATCTCTGAGGTTCCTAAAGGCAAATCAACTTGACATGAATCCCTAAGGGGAGATATGAGCTAGTTTCCATTTCACAAGTCTTTAATGGAAGATCTCAAAAAAATCTTAAAAGAGAGTTAGAAGAAAAATGGGGAAAAGATATGAGATCTTTGCAAGAGGGTATGGAAAAGAAAAAAAAAACAGAAATTATCTGAAGAAAACTCCTTAAAATAGATTTGATGAAATGAGAAAAACATAACTCCCTAAAAATAGATACAAAAAACAAACCAATTCATTGAAAAACAGAATTTGTGAAATGGAAAAAAATGAAAAGAATAAAACAATTCAATTGTGCAAATACAAAAGAATATTTTTAAAAAGGTCTGTGAAGAAAATAATACACTAAAAATTAGAATTCAACAAATGTAAGTGAATGATTCAATGGGACTTCAAGAATTAGTCATACCATACCAAAAAATGAAAAAAATATAATAAAATATGAAATGCCTTCTAGGAAAAACAACTGACCTAGAAAATAGATCTAGCAGAGATAATATAAGGATTATTGGAATTCCCAAAAGCCATGATGAAAAAAAAAAAGAGCCTAGATATTATCTTTCAGGAAATCATAATGTAAAACTACATTGATGTCCTAGAATCAGAAGGTAAAATAGTCATTTAAAGATTTTACCAATCACCTCCTTAAATATACCCTAAAATGAAAACTCCAAATAATATTGTGACTAAATTTCAGAACAACTGGACCAAGGAAAATATTGCAAGCAGTCAGAAAAAAAAATACCAAGGAGCCAAAATCAGGATTACCCAGGACCTAGTAGCTTCCACCTTAAAGGAATGAAGGGATTGGAATATGATATTCAAACCACAGAGGAATTTGGATTATAGCCAAGAATAAATGATCCAATTAAATAAGCATTATTTTTAGGGAAGAAGATGGATATTCCATGATATAGGTGGCTTTCATTTATTTCTGATGAAAAGAGCAGAGCTGAAAAAGTTGATCTCTATACACAAAACACAAAAGAAGCATAAAAAGGTAAAAAGGAAAGAACTCTTCAGAAGTATATTTTTGTTATGCGTATACTTAGAAGGTAATTACTTTATTGTTATAATATGAAAAAGAAACTAGAGGAAGAAAGGAGATTATACTGGAAAAAGAAGGAAATGGAGGTAAAATGAGGGAAATTACTTCTCATGAAGAGGCAAAGAAGACTTATGATATTTGAGGTCAAGAAGAGAAGGGATGAACATTGTGGGAATCACACTCTCATCAGATCTGGCTCAAGGAGAGAATATCATACATATTTGTTTTCACAGAGACTTTGTCTAACCTTATAGGGAATGTAAGTGGAAAGGGGAAAGGAAAAGGGAAGGTTAATAGAAGGGAAAACAGAAGTAGTAGGGGAAAGGTGTAAGAAATGGAGATGGGCTCTAAAGGGGGAGGACTGTTTGAAGGAGTGGTGGTCAGAAGAAAAATACTGGAGAGGAGAGAAGGAGAAAAGGAAAGAGACTGGATTAAAATCCAGAATCCTATAATATGTTGTTTACGAGAAAAATATTTAAAGCAGAGTGATACATACAGAGTAAAGATGAATGGCTGGAGCAGAATATATTATGTTTCAGGTGAAGTTAAAAAAAAGCAGGAGTAGCGATCCTGATCTTAGATCAAGCAAAAGCAAACATAAATCTAATTAAAACAGATAATGAAGGAAATTATATCTTGCTAAAGGGTACCACAGGTAATGAAGCAAGATCAATACTAAACATATAAGTACCAAGTGGTATAGTATCCAAATTTCTAGAAGTGAAGTGAAGAGAGCTGCAAGTAGAAATAGAAAGTAAAATCATACTAATGGGGGACCTCATCTTACTCTAACATATCTAGATAAATCAAACCAAAAATTTAATAAGAAATAAGGAGATAAATGGAATTTTAGAAAAGTTAGGTATGATTGATCTTTGGAGAAAATTGAATGGAGACAGAAAGGAGTATATTTTTTTTCACAGCAGCTCATGGAACTTATACAAAAATTGACCATGTATCAAGATATAAATCAAATGAAGAAAGGCACAAATAGTAAATGCATTTTTTTCAAATCATGTTGCAATAAAAAGCACATGCAGTAAAAGGCCAGAGAAAAAATAGACCAAAAATTAATTGGAAACTAAATAATCTAATCCTAAAGAATGAATTGGAGAAACAACAAATCATAATCACAATAACTTCATCCAAGAGAATGACAATAATGAGAGGACACACCAAATTTTGTGGGATGCAGTGAATCAGTTCTAAGGGGAAATTGTATATCTCTTGATGCTTACTTGCATAAAATAGAGAAAGAGAAAATCAATGAATTGGACTTACAACTAAAAAAGCTAGCACAAGAACAAATTAAAAACCCTCAACTAAATACCAAGTTTGTAATTCTGAAAATAAAAGGGGAGATTAATAAAATTAAAAGTAAGCAAAATGTATTGAATTAACAAATAAAACTGAGTTGGTACTATGAAAAACAAACAAAATAGATAAAAGTTTAGTTAATTTGATGAGAAAAAGGAAAGAATATCAAGTGGTTAATCTCAAAAATGAAAAGGGAGAACTTTCCACCAATTAAGAGGAAATTAGAGCAATAATTAGGAGTTATTTTGCCCAACTATATGTCAATAAATGTGATAATCTAAGTGAAATGGAGGAATATCTACAAAAATTTATTTTTTTCAAATAGCTTAAATAATAGGGAAAGAAGGAGTTCTACCAAATACCTTTTATGACACTGATATGGTACTGAGAGCTAAACCAGATAGGATGAAAATAGAAAAAGAGAATTAAAGATCAATTTCCCTAATGAATATTGATGCAAAAATCTTAAATAAAATATTAGCAAAGAGATAAAAGAAAGTCATCCTCAGGATAATACAATATGATTTACACCAAGAATGCAGGACTAGTTCAAAATTAGGGAAACTATAAGCATAATTGACTATAGCAATAACAAAACTAACAAAAATCATATGATTATCTCAATAGATGCACAAATAGGATTTGATAAAACCAACACCCATTCTTGCTAAAAAAAAAACTCTAGAGAATATAGAAATAAATGGGCATTTTCCTTAAAATGACGAGTATTATCTATTAAAAACCATCAGCAAGTATCATATGTAATGGGGACAGATTAGAAACATTCCCAATAAAATCAAAGGTGAAACAAGGTTGCCCACTATCTCCATTACTATCCAATACTTTATTAGAAATGTTTGCTTTATCAAATTGGGAAATCATCTTTACATTCAATGGTTCTGATAAAGGCCTCATTTCTAAAATATATAGAGAATTGTCTCATATATATAAGAATTCAAGCCACTCTTCAATAGATAAATGGTCAAGGGATATGAACAGACAATTTTCAGATGATGAAATTAAAACCATCTCTAGTCATATGAAAAGTTGCTCCAAATCACTATTGATCAGAGAAATGCAAATTAAGACAACTCTGAGGTACCACTACACCCCTGTCAGATTGGCTAAAATGACAGGAAAAGATAACGATGAATGTTGGAGGGGATGTGGGAAAACTGGGACACTAATATATTGTTGGTGGAACTGTGAACGGATCCAACTATTCTGGAGAGCAATTTGGAGCTATGCTCAAAAAGTTGTCAAACTGTGTATACCCTTTGACCCAGCAGTGTTTCTACTGGGCCTATATCCCAAAGAGATCTTAGAGGAGGGAAAGGGACCCACCTGTGCAAGAATGTTTGTGGCAGCCCTTTTTGTAGTGGCTAGAAACTGGACACTGAAGGGATGCCCATCAATTGGAGAGTGGCTGAATAAATTATGGTATATGAATATTATGGAATATTATTGCTCTGTAAGAAACGACCAGCAGGACGATTTCAGAGAGGCCTGGAGGGACTTGCATGAACTGATGCTGAGTGAAACGAGTAGAACCAGGAGATCATCATACACAGCAACAACAGTATTACATGATGATCAATTCTGATGGACATGGCTCTCTGCAACAAAGAATTGTCTCAAACCAGTTCCAATTGTTCAATGAAGAAAACCATATACACCCAGAGAGAGGGATATGAAATATGGACCACAACGTAACATTTTCATGATCTTTATTGACATTTGCTTGCATTGTGTTGCCTTTCTCTGATTCTTTTTTTTTCTTGTAGATAGGATTTTTCTTGCATAACTTCTCAAGCATTTCAACATTATTGACATGTAGTGGACTTCCTACCATCTAGGGGAGGGGAGGGGACTGGGGGTAAAATTTGTAATGGAAAGCTTTGTAAAGATCAAAGTTGGGAAACTACCCATATACATGTCATACAAATAAAAAGCTTTAAAAAAAAGAAATGTTTGCTTTGAGAATAAGAGAAGAAAAAGAGATTAATAGAACTAGAGTAAGTAATGAGCAAGCCAAATTATCACTCTTTGCAGATGATATGATGGTATGTTTAGAGAACTCTAGAGAGTCAACTAAAAAACTACTAGAAACAATCCACCATTTTAGCAGAGTTACAGTATACAAAATAATCCACAAAAATCATCAGCATTTTTATATATTACCAATAAAGTAAAGCAGCAAGAATTACAAAGAGAAATTCCATACAAAATAAATGTCAATTAAATGAAATGTTTGGGACTTTGTCTCACAAGGGGAAATCAGGAATTATATGAATACAACTACAAAACACTTTCCACAAATATAAAGTCAGATCTAAATAATTGGAAAAAATATCAAATGCTCATGGGTAAGCTGAGCAAATATAATAAAAATGATAATACTATCTAAATTAATCTACTTATTTAATGCCATATCTATCATCCAATCAAGAAATTGTTTTGCAGATGTAGAAAAAATAATAACAAAGAGCATCTGGAAGAACAAAAGGTCAAGAATTTCAAGGGAATTAATGAAAAAATGCCAATGAAGGTGGCTTTGTTGTGCCAGTCCTAAAAGTATTTTATCAAAACCATTTGGTATTGACTAAGAAATAAAGTAGTTGATCAGTGGAATAAGTTAGGTTCACAGGACAAAATAGTCAGTAACTATAAGAAAGTAGTGTTTCACAAACCCAAAGACCCGAGTTTGGGAGATAAAAGCTCACTATTTGACAAAAACTGCTGGGAAAATTAGAAACTAGTATGGCAGAATCAAGGCACTGATCCACACTTAACACCATATACCAAAATAAGATCAAATGGGTTCATGACTTAGACATGAAGAATGATATTATAAGCAAATTAGAATAACACAGGATAGTTTACCTCTCAGATCTGTAGAGAAGAAAAGAATTTGTGACCTAAGAAAAAATTGCAACTCATTATTGAACACCAAATAGATAATTTTGATTATATTAAGTTAAAAAGTTTTTGTACAAACAAAATGAATGCAGACAAGATTAGAAAGGAAGCAATAAATTGGGAAAATATTTTTACATCCAAAGGTTCTGATAAAGGCCTCATTTCTAAAATATATAGAGAGAATTGACTCAAATTTAGAAGAATTTAAGCCATTCTCTAACTGATAAATGGTCTAAGCGTATGAACAGACAATTTTCAGATGAAGAAATTGGAACTATTTTTAGTCATGTGAAAAGGTACTCCAAATCACTATTGATCCCAGAAATGCAAATTAAGACAATTCTGAGATACCACCACACACCTCTCAGATTGGGTAAGATCACAAGAGAAGACAATGACGAATGTTGGAGGGGATGTGGGAAAACTGGGACACAGATACATTGTTGGTGGAACTGTCAATGGATCTAACCATTCTGGAGAGCAATTTTGACCTATGCCCAAAGAGTTATCAAACTTTGCATACCATTTAAACGAGCCATGTTTCTACTGAGCTTATATCACAAAGAGATTTTAAAGGACGTAAATGGACACACTTGCAAAAATGTTTTTGGGAGCTCTTTTTGTAGTGTTAATAAACTGGAAACTGATTGGATACCTATCAGGTGGAGAATAGCTGAATATATTAAAGCACATGAATGTTATGAAATATTATTGTTCTATAAGAAATGATCAGCAGGATGATTTTAGAGAGGTTTAGAGAGACTTACATGAAGTGATGCTAAGTAAAATTAATAGAATGATGAGATCATTGTACATGGCAATAACAAGATTATACACTATTCCATTTTAATTGATGTGACTCTTTCCAACAATGACTTCATTGAGGCCAGATCCAGTGATCTTGTCTTGAAGAGAACCATCTACACACAGAGAGAGGAATGTGGGAACTGAGTGTGCATCACAACCTAGAATTTTTACTCTTTTTTTCCTTGTTTGCTCGCATTTTGTTGTCTTTCTCATTTTTTTTTCCTTTTTGATCTTCCTTTTCTTGTGCAGCAAGGTAATTGTATAAATATGTGTACATATATTTAATTTAACATACATTTTAACATATTTAATGCATACTGGATTACTTGCCATCTAAGGGAGGGAGTAAGAGAAAGGAGGGAAAAAATTGGAACTCAAGGTTTTGTAAGTGTCAATCTCAAAAAAATTTCCATGCAAAGATTTTGAAAATAAATTTCTTTAATTAGAAAAGAAGTACCTTTCCAAGGCTTGCTGGTACTATTCTTACCCTTTCCAATAACCATCCTAATATAAGAACTTTTCTCAGGATTAAGCTCACAATGTAATTTGAAGACTTGCTAAAATAAAGGTTTGTTTAAATATTACACTAAGCCAATCTAAAATAAAAAAAAAATTAAAAAAAAACCCTTTAAAATATTTTTAAAGAACAAGGATTTAGTAATTGCATACTATACACAAAATATGTTGCTATGCTTTGAGGAATACAAAAACAAAAGTGAGAGTGTCCCTGATCTGGAGGAAATTACATTCTATCAAGGGAGACCATATGATTTCTTTAAGAAAATACAAAATACACATATAAAATAAATTAGAAGGCATTGTTTAATGGTAGTCCTGTGTATCATTTATCTCTTTCCCATATTACTTTGTGAAAAGCAACCCTTTATTTATGTTGTATGGATGATGAGTTTAGAGTGATGTATAGACTGTTAAGTGTAGACATTGCTTTTTTATTTCCTAAAATGGTTTTCTTTGTTATTAGAAAAGGTTCATTGTGTGTATAAAGTGTGGAGGAGACGTTGAATGAGCCCAGAAATGACTGTCATTAGGGAATAAGACAACACAATTTTTTAAAAAGTAGAGGTTGATTTTTGTATCATTCTTTATAGAATCACTCTGATTCTCAACCCTCTTCAAAAGATACTGGAATCTGAGCAGTAATTTTCTTCATGATGGCTTTTTGAGTTTAGTTATGATGACCAACCCAGGGCTAGATGACCAAATTTACTGAGAAATATTTTTTCTTGCCTTTGAGAACATAAAGCCAATTCATCTTTTATTATATACCTTCCCAAGAAGAACCTTGATTGTATCTTCTAGCTCTAAATGCAACCAGATGTACACAGTAGGGGGTATAAGGAAGAGACAAACAGCAATAACAGCAACATGCTGATTTAAATATCATTACAGTTATGTTGGAAATAGATAATAACTAAATTTATAACATTGGGAAAGTCAATTAAGTTCTCTGGGTTTCATTTTCCTTATTTATAAAATGTAGACTTTGGTCTGGTTCTAAAATCCTCTGATCCAAACTACTTTTTTTTCATTTTTTAGTTCAGTTTAAGAACAACTCTCCTTTAATCTACCTGTTTTTTTCCAGAGTATTTTTCAAGCCTGTCAACTTTTTCTGTCAAAGGAATATCATCACTGAATTCTACTGGAGAGATAGATGTTTTACAGATAATTTCACACTTGGAGGCTGCTGTTGCTTTCTATGACCCATCTAGAGTATGTCCTTAGATTTCATTTTGAGTTTGATTCCTTTTTAACAGCCATATTCAGTTTTTTTACCCTCAATTACCATCACCCTCAGCAGAATTTAAATGGGCTTTTTTGTTCTTCCATTAAAATGTTTTTTTTTTCATTATTTGGGTGGGTTTGAACTCCTTTAAGTATTTGATTTATCTGTGAAGCATTTGGTGCAAAATGGTCAATTTTGTTAAATGCTTGAATTAGTCTTAAATATATTTCAGAATTATGTTACATATTAATAATGAGACAAGAATAATAAATAATGAGGAGAACCTAGATCAATGAAAGTTTGTTTTTGAGAATGCAAGTCCTATTGCACTTTAATTCTTATTTGTGACATGGGGGAACTGGACTAAATAACAATCCATAGAGGTTCTTCTAGTTCTGAAAGATATTAAGACTCAATAAGTATTTGCTCATAGGCTCACTGTTTTTCAAAAAAAAAAAAGTAATACTGAGACCTAATATGATAATGAAAGCATTGTTTTTAGTCACTAGAAGTCTGTATCAAATCCCATCTCCCACACTTAAGTTTTATGATGTTGGACAAATGACTTCATCTCTCTGATAGTTTGCTCATCTGGGGAGTGGGAATAATATATGCAATACCAATCCATTGTATTGTTGTGGAAGGAAAAGGAAAAAAGCCCTTTTCTAGTCCTGAAAGCATTACATATATTTTAGTAAATTGTGTTGATCCTATGAATAAAGAAACTTTAAAGTATCAGTAAATTGAAGAAGGCATTTACTAAATAGC
>JAJPUD010031411.1:0-12536 GCA_023553655.1 Myrmecobius fasciatus | reverse complement strand
GATCAGTAGCATCTATTTAAAACCATCAGCAAGCATCATATGTAATGGAGACAAACTAAAACCATTCCCAATAAGATCAGGAGTGAAACAAGGCTGCCCACTGTCACCATTACTATTTAATATTGTATTAGAAATGTTAGCTTTAGCAATAAGAGAAGAAAAAGAGATAAAAGGAATCAGAGTAGGTAATGAAGAAACCAAATTATCACTCTTTGCAGATGACATGATGGTATACTTAGAGAACCCTAGAGATTCAACTAAAAAACTACTAGAAACAATTCACAACTTTGGCAAAGTTGCAGGATTCAAAATTAATCCACATAAATCATCAGCATTTTTATATATTACCAACAAAGTTCAGCAGCAGGAGATACAAAAAGAAATTCCATTCCAAATAGCAGATGATAGGATAAAATATTTGGGAATCTATCTGCCAAGGAAAAGTCAGAAACTATATGAACTAAATTACAAAACACTTTCCACACAAATAAAATCAGACCTAATCAATTGGAAAAACATTAAGTGCTCATGGGTAGGCAGAGCGAACATAATAAAAATGACAATACTACCCAAACTAATCTACTTATTTAGTGCCATACCAATCAAACTCCCAAGAAATTATTTTACAGATCTAGAAAAAATAGTAGCAAAGTTCATTTGGAAGAACAAAAGATCAAGGATCTCAAGGGGAATAATGAAAAAAAAGGCAGATGAAGGTGGCCTTGCTGTACCAGATCTAAAACTATATTATAAAGCAGCGGTCATCAAAACCGTTTGGTACTGGATAAGAAATAGAGCAGTGGATCAGTGGCACAGGATAGGTTATCAGGACAACCTAGGCATTAACCTTAACAATCTAGTGTTCGATAAACCCAAAGACCACAGCTTTTGGGATAAATACTCTCTATTTGGCAAAAACTGCTGGGAAAATTGGATCTAGATATAAAGAGGGACTTTGTAAGCAAGTTAGAGGAACGTAATATAGTTTATCTCTCAGACCTGTGGAGATGGAACTAATTTATGTCCAAAGAAGACTTGGAACTCCTAATTGAACACCAGATGGATAATTTTGACTATATTAAGTTAAAAAGTTTCTGTACAAACAAAACAAATGCAGACAAGATTAGGAGGGAAGTATCTAATTGGGAAATCATCTTTACATTTAATGGTTCTGATAAAGGCCTCATTTCTAAAATATATAGAGAATTGTCTCATATATATAAGAATTCAAGCCACTCTTCAATAGATAAGTGGTCAAGGGATATGAACAGACAATTTTCAGATGATGAAATTAAAACCATCTCTAGCCATATGAAAAGTTGCTCCAAATCACTATTGATCAGAGAAATGCAAATTAAGACAACTCTGAGATACCACTACACACCTGTCAGATTGGCTAAAATGACAGGAAAAGATAACGATGAATGTTGGAGGGGATGTGGGAGGGCTGGGGCACTAATACATTGTTGGTGGAACTGTGAACGGATCCAACCATTCTGGAGAGCAATTTGGAGCTATGCTCAAAAAATTGTCAAACTGTGCATACCCTTTGATCCAGCAGTGTTTCTACTGGGCCTATATCCCAAAGAGATCTTAGAAGAGGGAAAGGGACCCACATGTGCAAGAATGTTTGTGGGAGCCCTTTTTGCAGTGGCTAGAAACTGGAAACTGAAGGGATGCCCATCAATTGGAGAGTGGCTGAATAAATTATGGTATATGAATGTTATGGAATATTATTGTTCTGTAAGAAACGACCAGCAGGATAATTTCAGAGAGGCCTGGAGAGGCTTGCATGAACTGATGCTGAGTGAAACGCGCAGAACCAGGAGATCGTCATGCACAGCAACAACAGTATTACATGATGATCAATTCTGATGGACATGGCTCTCTGCAATAAAGAATTGTCTCAAACCAGTCCCAGTTGTTCACTGAAGAAAACCATATACACCCAGAAGGAGGGACATGAACTATGGACCACAACGTAACATTTTCATGATCTCTATTGACATTTGCTTGCATTGTGTTGCCTTTCTCTGATTCTTTTTTTTTCTTGTAGATAGGATTTTTCTTGCATAACTTCTCAAGCACTTCAACATTATTAACATGTAGTGGACTTCCTGCCATCTAGGGGAGGGGAGGGGACTGGAGGTAAAATTTGTATTGGAAAGCTTTGTAAAGATCAAGGTTGGGGAACTACCCATACATATGTTATACAAATAAAAAGCTTAAAATAAAAAAAAGAAATAAAAAAAAAGAAATGTGAAAAAAAAAGAAACAGTCTTCCAGACACTAGGAACTGAGGGAATGGCTAAATAGAAAAGAATGCCTCAGATAATCTCAAATATCTGCTTTTCTGCAATTGCCACCAAATTTTCCTAATTATGTCTAGAGACAAGAAGACCAAGGCTTATCCTCTTTTGAATGATTTGCAAATGAATTCTTTTATAGCTATGTGAAGTCCTGGTGGGAACACTCCCCTTACCTATTCAAATCCCAAATCTTCTCTAATTTATAATCATAAAGATTTAGTTGCCTGAATCACAGAAGTTAAGTGGCTTTCCCAAAAACACTTCAGCAAAACAAATCCTCATTTTCTCCAACTCATCCTTTCATATCATAGTTTAGTATCTCTGCAGAATGGAGAAGAGCAGGGTTCATCTTCAGAAAAGGACACTGAAGCAAAACAGCAGCAACAAGAACAAAACTCTTCTATCCCAAAGAGTAACCACAAATTAGCACTTAAGTGCAAAGAAATCAAATTAGAGAAATTGGGGAAAAATGAAAAAAACAAACTTTATGAGAAAAAACAAGAACAATATGAAAAGTAAGTCAACCAATTGGAAAAGGTGATTCAAAATATTAAGGAAGAAAATAGTTTCGTGAAAACTAAAATTGGGCAAGGGGAAATCAGCGAAGTTATGAGAGACCAAGCAATAATAAAACAAAATATTGAGAATGAAAATTGAAGAGAAGGAAAAACATCTTATAAGAAAAAGAGTTGATCTGAAATGAAAGCATAAGAATAATCAGACTATCTAAAAGATATGACCAAAAGTAGAATCTTGATATACTAATACAAGAAGTAGTTAAAGAAAACTTTCCTGAAGGGTTAGAAAAAGAGGGGAAATAAAAAAAAATCTATCACCTTCTGAAACATATCCTATGAGGAAAACCTACAGAAATATACTAGCCAAATTCTAAAACCCCTGGGTCAAAGAGAAAATATTGTGAGCCACAAAAAAAAAAAAAAACAATTCAATATGGCAGACCTATAATTAGAATCACACAAGACCTAACAGCAACTAATGAAAAGACTGCAGATCCTAGAACACTATATGTTGGAGAGCAAAAGACATGGGGTTGTGACTGAACCAATAAAGTTAAGCATAATCCTGGAAAAAAAAAGAGATATTCAATGACTTTTAGGATTTTGTTTCAAAAAAGACTTAAAAACAATAGAAAATTTGCCATACAATATCGAGAGAGAAATATTAGAAAAATGTCAAAGATTAATTACATGGGACTCAATTAAGATAAACTATTTTTATTTGAATATTTAAATAGTACATCTAAGATAGTCATTACTAACTGAGTAGTTTGAAAGAAAGATTGTAAAAGAGTTGAGTGTGATGTGATTGTTAAAAACAGAACAGTGAAGGAAAAGGTAAAGAATAATTATCTTATATAAATGGGGTGCGAGAGGAAGATCTGACATAGAGGAATTAAATGGGGCAGGAGGTCTTCTAGTTCTGGAATCTAACTCTCATTGGGAAAGAGGGAACAACACACATATATCTAGAAGGGAATAAAAGTCTTCTAAATTCAAAAAGAAATAAAGAGTAATGGGACAAGGAGTGGGGAGAGGATAAAGGAGGGATTTTAGAAGGAACCCTATACACATCAGATTTGGATTAAAGAGAGAATGGCATAAACATTTGGCTGGGAATAGAAGTTTTCAAAACTTATAATGAAATAAGAAAGTGATGGAATGGAATAAAAGGTACAGCAACATGTATATGTTAACAGGGATAGAATAGTTGTATAGATAAACAGTAATGAGATAAAAAGGGAACAAATTATATATGTGGAAGGCTATGAAGGCTAAAAAAATCTTCTAAATGCAGACAGAAACAAGAGTGCAAGGGGAGATTAAGGGGGAATCCTTGCAGTGGGAGGGGGTGTAGCTTAAGTAATAGAAAGGTAAGGTAGTGAGTAGAAATAAAGCAGAGGGATCAGGAGAGACAAGGAGTAAGAGATACACACAAATATAAAATAAAAATCAGGAGTAGAATTTATAATAGATTTAATCAAAAGAGAAAACCAGGAAATATTAATCAATATTATTTTATATTATATATATATATAATATTTATATTATATAAAAGAAATAGACAGTATAAGGTTGGAATATTGCTGTGATGTAGGAAATGAGTTGGTAGAGTTAGAAAACAAAATGTGAAACTTGCTTGGATTTATGAAGGAATATGTTATACATCTTGAGAGAAACAGCAAAAAAACAAGCATAGTTTTGATTTTTTTTTTTTTTTTTTTGCTGAGGCAATTGGAGTTAAATGGCTTGCCCAGGGTCACGCAGCTAGAAAGTGTTGAGTGTCTGAGACCACATTTGAACTCAGGTCCTCTTGACTACTATATTCACTGCACCACCTAGCTGCCCCCAATAGTATTGATCTTACAGAGATGCATATAAATGTATACAAGTATACATGTGTATATATATGTATATATATATATATATATGAATGATTATTGATGTCCATGTAAATATGTATGTATGTGTATATATCTCTATATATGTATATGTATAAAACTTATAGTCTTTTTGGGGGGAGAGAGGTAAGAGGGGAAAAAAGAATAATGTAATAACTGCATGGCAGAGAATGAAAGAAAACCCATAAGAAAGCAAAGAAAAGATAGCTCTGAATACAAGAATAGTATTTATAAATACCTGTTCTTGAAATGGAAATTTATTACTACTTTAAAGTTTAAATCGTCTCTTATGTTCTTTGCACATGGCAATTTTTTTCTTTTCTTATTTTGTATTTAAATTTAATAAAAAGAAAGAAAGAAAAAAGAAAAAAAAATGCCTCAGAGGAGCAACCCAAGCCATACTACGATTGGAATAAAAAAAGAAACTAACATATTTATAACAAGTTTACTATGTGCCAACCACTGTGCTAAGGACTGGGAATAAGAAAACAAAACAAAACGAAAAAACAAACATAGTGTCTCTCCCCCAGGATGTTACATTCTAATGGGGAAGATAACATGCATACAGAGGGATATTTAAGCCTGAAAAGTCATGGAATATAGATTTTAAATATCAAGGAATAGATTGATATGCCCAATTTAAGAAAAAAGGCAGGGATAATTTGATCATGGAGTGTGGTTTCAGGACAATCCTTTTCACCACATCATCACAACAATGATAGCAAAATTATATATCAAGATAACATTGGAGGTGGTGGTCCTCTCAATTTAGAGGATGACACAAAACTCAGAGAAATAATTAATGTATTTGGATTAAAGTATTGGGACCCTGAGGCAGCTAGGTGGTGCAATGGATAGAGCACCAGCTCTGAATTCAAGAAGACCTTATATCTCTCATCTCCCTGTTTGTATAGTAGCTGCCCTTGATCTCTAGAAGGCCTATTTACCTATACCTTTCAGATGTTTTTAAATCTTACTCTGAAGCTGTACATATGCTTCCTGTTCCCAAAAGTTTTATTCAGTTCACCATTTTATTGCAGATAGGAAGAAAGAATTGGCAGGCTTATGAGATTTCAGGATGACAAATATAGGAGAGACATGGGAAATATTCTGTAGGATAAAATATTTCTTTCAAAAATTATGCCAGCTGAATAAAACATGACCCAATTCCTGCAACTGGGTTCAAAAAGAAATTAGGTCATATGAAAAATGGTTTTATTTATGGTCAATTTGATTCAAATAATATAGGCAATGAAATATTACTTTAGTGTAATATTTTTCCAAAATAAGAGATATAATTGCCATGGTATATTTCACCTTGATTATATGATATCTGGAATATTGTATTGAATCTGAATGTCACATTTTAGAAAGGATTTTTACTAAAAAGAACATATTCAGAGAACAAACAAAACAATAAAAAGACTTGAAACAATTCCTAAAAGAAAATTAACTGAAGGAATTGTAGGTTTTTAGAAAATAAGTTAAACGCTATTTCAAAGGTGGAAAAATTGAAGGACAAAGCAATTTTGTTTATGATCCTGGGAAGAATGGATCACATATTTATTGTCTTATTTTTAAATTTTTCCTAAATGGTACTAAATATATGATAAACATTTACCCCTAAATAGCCTTACATGACAATGAAACTAAGATATAAAGAGGATGAGAAATACATTAGTGGAGGAGACACCCACTGTAATGAAGTTATACATCATATGAATTAAGGAGAAATAGAAGATAATTAGGTGATATAATACTTGAAGTATTAGAGTAAGACCATGACCATCTAAGTTAAGATTCCAAGTAGTATAATTATTTCTTTTTTATTTTTCTAGTATCCTTTTGGATAAAATCCTTTAATCCTAGAGGATGAAATTAATGGTGGGAACTGCAAACAGATTTGGGGGGGGCATATCAATATTCTTTAAACAGATCTAAAATGACAATCATGTCTGCTGTGATGAAGAAATAATATCTGTGTGTTGCTGTTCAACTTAACCATTTATTTCCCCTGATCACTGAAATACTGTTTCTAATTGTTGGTCATTACCACAGAAGAATCAATAATGTCATAGATTTAGAATTGAAAGGGCTCTTAAAGGCTATCAAGGCTAAGCCTTTTATTTAAGCTGCTAAATTTTGAAAAGGGAACTGAGACCTAGAGAGGTTAAATGTCTTTCCTCTGTTCAGAAGGGAAGAAATGGGAAATACAGGATAAGAATTTGGGGTTCCAATTAAAAAGAGACTATTATTTCCATTGCAACAGCCTGCTAATTGGATGCTCATGTTTTGGCATGTTTGGTACAATGATCAGCATTTCCACATCAAATGAAAGTAGGACCAATATGACTATTCTTTTTATTAATTGTGGGTTCAGATTAATGAGAAACAAATAGCAATGTTCAGATGTCATTATTTTTCTCTTCTATAGGTCATCTTACTTTCATTTCTAAATATTCAAATGACAATCTTATCTTTCTACTCTCCATCCTTCAAGAGATTTTATTGCGTTTCCCAACTATTGACGGCATTAGTATTTGTTTTATTGAAATTTCTTTAAACTGTTTCTTTTTCATCTACTAAGAAAATTAAGGGAAATTTATTAGCTGAATTTATGTAAATTCTCAAGTTCAGCTTTCATTCAGGATAAATTTGTTTTGAATGTTATGACAATTATATACAGCTACATTTTCAACCCTAATGCATTTTTAATAACTTCCTTCAGCAACTAGTGATTTGAATTTCAAATTTCTTTCTACCAAGAAGTAAAAATTACAGTTTTTATAGCTATTTCATATTTAAAAAAACTGATTTATGCAACAAGATCTCCCCTGTAGTAAACATATCAAATGTTTAAACGAGCCCATTAATACCCATAAGGTTTGTGATATTTATGTTCCTTATATAGCATGACAGAATGTTAGAGTTGATAAAGAAACATTTGCTTTCCTAGTTCATTCCACATAGAGCCCTAATTCAGACCAGACATATTTTATTCAGTTTATTTATGCCCTTGATTTATTGCCATTGTACCCTATGTCATTAGGCTCAAGGACACAGTAGCAATAATTGAAAAGAAATTAAAGTTTAAAAATAGATGTTAAAAATCTAAGAAAAGGAAAATGGACTTAATTAAAATTTATTTTTCCTTTCTGGAAGTAATTTTTAAAATAAGGAGAAACATACTTGGCCAAAACAATTGTCTTTTGTAAAACAGTCAATATACATCCATCTACTCTGTGCATTTTGAGACCTCTTGCCCTAGGAATGAATTTTATTATCCTATGACTAAGCACAAACTCATCTAATGACCTACATTTGGCTGGCCTCAGAACATGCTTCATGTTCACCTTCCCATACATCCAGGAACATCTTGCCATTGAACATCTAGCCAGCTTGTGTGTGGCTCATGTATTTTACCTGCAAGATTAATAATCAGATCAATAGAACCATTGTTTCTGGAATGAGAGAGACAATGGCTTACCTTAGGGCTCCACTCAACATTAAGTAGATGCTCCAGACAAAAAAATGACTTTCCTGTGCCACCACTGCCTATGTGCCGTGTCCTTTATATATGTGTGTGTGTGTGTGTGTGTGTAAGAACTTGTATAGGCTCTTTTAAGTAGTTATTATTTTGCTTTTATCTTTGTAAATAACCTAAGGGCTTATCACAAGATCTGGTATATAGTATGTCCCTAATAAATAGTTTTTTCTTGTAATTTATTAATTTGTTCACTTTGGAACTTTTCTAAGTTGTAGTAATAGTAGTAGTAATAATAACAATAGCTAGTATTTATATAACAAAACTACATTGAAAGGAACTATGTCAAGTGCTTTACAGATATCATCTCATGGGGCAGCTAGATGGTGCAGTGAATAGAGCACCAGCCCTGAAGTCAGGAGGATCTGAGTTCAAATGGAGTCTCACAACTTAACACTTCCTAGCTGTGTGACTTGGGCAAGTCACTTAATCCCAATTGCCTCAACCAAACAAAACAAAACAAAACAAAACAAAACAAAAACAAAAAAACAACCTTCATCATCAAATATTATCCCATTTAAGCTATAAAACAGCTTTGGGAGGGATATGTTTAATAGTATCCTCACTTTACAGTTTCCTAAATCCTTAACTGGGGCAAAAAGAGGATATTACTCAAAAATTCACAACTAGTAAGCAACTAAGGTCATATTCCTGACTCCAGATGCCAGACCCCTTTCTTTATCCATTGTTCCATGTAGATAAATACTTTCAATTTAAGAAATATTTTATGTTGGAATGAAAAGTTTACTTCTTGTTATTCAGATTTTACTTCTGAGGTACTTGAGGCTCCAAGGCTCCAAGAGCCTTAATCAAGACTACAAAATTATTAAGTATTAGAGCTGGGGTAATTTAAGTCATCATCCATTATGTTTCCAAGACTTTACAATTGATGTTCCATCAATATACTTTTCCTTTAATTTAGTGGCAGGAAATCAATAGTGCTTCTAAATGAACTTAAATACTTCTTTCCATAAGACAATAAAAAAAAAGACCAATGTGTTTCTCCTTCTCTCTTTTGCTTTAGATATCAGGAATTTCAAAACTAAATTCTGTTCTCAGGCACAATACATAATTCGTGCTAAGTACCCTATAATATCTATTTCTCTTTTCCTCTGAACAATGTGTTCTTTTTATGTTTAATTAACCTTTTGATTTTGTATTAAGCTTTGTAAACTGCCTTTAATCTTTGTTAAAGTAGGTGGATCAAAATTTCTTTAAAATGGCACTGAGTCCTAGAGAATATCAAATATATTAGATTTAATCTAAAACATGAAAATGGAGAACTCATTCATTTTTGCTATTATAATTCTTTCCTCTAAATATTATCTTTGGAAAATGTTATCAACTCCCATAAGTTAACTCCAAAATCTTCATTTACAGTCTCTCTTTCTCTTAAACTTTAGTCTCAAATAGGAAATTCTATGCTAGACATCTCTATCTGTATGTTCTATGGATGGCTAAATCTTATTATGTCCAAAACATAATTTGTTACTTTATCCAATTCTCAAATACCCGATTCTCTTCCTAATTTTACATTTCTGTCAAAGATCATTTTCCTATTAATAGCCATATTACTCAGAAGGACACAATCATTTTTTCTCAATCCCTATGACTGAAACTTTGGAATGATCCATGATTCTTCATTCTCCTTTACCCTTCATTTCTCTTTTTTTATTAAAGCTTTTTATTTGTATAACATATGTATGGGTAGTTCCCCAGCATTGATCTTTACAAAGTTTTCCATTACAAATTTTACCCCCAGCCCCCTGCCCTCCCCTAGATGGCAGGAAGTCCACTACATGTTAATAATGTAATAATAGTTGACAAATTGTGCAAGAAAAATCATATCTACAATAAAAAAAAAGAGAAAGGAAACATAATGCAAGCAAACCTCAATAGAGAGCATGAAAATGTGATGTTGTGGTCCATATTTCATATACCTCTCTCTGGGTGTATATGGTTTTCCTCAGTGAACAATTGGAACTGGTTTGAGACAATTATTTGTTGCAGAGAGCCATGTCCATCAGAAATGTATATCATGTAATATTGTTGTTTCTGTGTATGATGGTCTCCTGGTTCTGCTCGTTTCACTCAGCATCAGTTCATGCAAGTCTCTCCAGGCCTCTCTGAAATAGTCCTGCTGGTCGTTTCTTACAGAGCAATAATATTCCATAACATTCATATACCATAATTTATTCAGCCATTCTCCAATTGATTGGCATCCCTTCAGTTTCCAGTTTCTAGCCACTACAAAAAGGGCTGCCACAAACATTCTTGCACATGTGGGTCCCTTTCCCTCCTCCAAGATCTCTTTGGGATATAGGCACAGTAGAAACACTGCTGGGTCAAAGGGTATGCACAGTTTGACAACTTTTTGAGTATAGCTCCAAATTGTTCTCCAGAATGGTTGGATCCGTTCACAGTTCCACCAACAATGTATTAGTACCAAGTTTTCCCACATCCCCTCCAACATTCATCGTTATCTTTTCCTGTCATTTTAGCCAATCTGACAGGTGTGTAGTGGTACCTCAGAATTGTCTTAATTTGCATTTCTCTGATCAATAGTGATTTGGAGCAACTTTTCATATGACTAGAGATGGTTTTAATTTCCTCATCTGAAAATTGTCTGTTCATATCCCTTGACCACTTATCTACTGAAGAGTGGCTTGAATTCTTATATATATGAGACAATTCTCTATATATTTTAGAAATGAGGCCTTTATCAGAACCATTAAATGTAAAGATGATTTCCCAATTTGATGCTTCCCTCCTAATCATGTCTTCATTAGTTTTATTTGTACAGAAACTTTTTAACTTAATATAATCAACATTATCTATCTGGTGTTCAATTAAGAGTTCCAGATCTTCTTTGGGCACAAATTTATTCCATCTCCACAGGTCTGAGAGGTAAACAATACTATGGTCCTCTAATTTACTTACAGTATCACTCTTTATATCTAGAACATGAATCCAATTAGATCTTATCTTGGTATGTGATGTTATGTGTGAGTTGTGTCCTAATTTCTTCCACGCTAGTTTCCAATTTTCCCAGCAGTTTTTACCGAATAGTGAGTACTTATCCCAAAAGCTGGGGTCTTTGGGTTTATCAAACACTAACTTGTTAAAGTTATTACCTAGATTATCCTGATAGCCTATCCTATGCAACTGATCAACTGCTCTATTTCTTAGCCAGTACCAAATGGTTTCAATGACCGCTGCTTTATAATATAGTTTTAGATCTGATACAGCAAGGCCACCTTCATCTGCCTTTTTTTTCATTAATCCCCTTGAAACCCTTGACCTTTTGTTCTTCCAAATGAACTTTGCTACTATTTTTTCTAGATCTGTAAAATAATTTCTTGGGAGTTTGATTGGTATGGCACTAAATAAGTAGATTAGTTTGGGTAGTATTGTCATTTTTATTATGTTTGCTCTGCCTACCCATGAGCACTTAATGTTTTTCCAATTGATTACGTCTGATTTTATTTGTTTGGAAAGTGTTTTGTAGTTTAGTTCGTATAGTTTCTCACTTTTCCTTGGCAGATAGATTCCCAAATATTTTATCCTATCATCCGTTATTTGGAATGGAATTTCTTTTTGTATCTCTTGCTGCTTAATTTTGTTGGTAGTATATAAAAATATTGATGATTTATGTGGATTGATTTTGAATCCCGCCAATTTGCTAAAGTTGTGAATTGTTTCTAGTAGTTTTTTAGTTGAGTCTCTATGGTTCTCTAAATTTACCATCATGTCATCTGCAAAGAGTGATAATTTGGTTTCTTCATTACCTACTCTAATTCCTTTTATCCCTTTTTCTTCTCTTATTGCTAAAGCTAACATTTCTAATACAATATTGAATAGTAATGGTGACAATGGGCAGCCTTGTTTCACTAATGATCTTATTGGGAATGGTTTTAGTTTGTCTCCATTACATATGATGCTTGCTGATGGTTTTAAATAGATGCTACTGATCATTTTAAGGAAAAGCCCATTTATTCCTATACTCTCTAGTGTTTTTAATAGGAAAGGGTGTTGGATTTTATCAAATGCTTTTCCTGCATCTATTAAGATAATCATATAGTTTTTGTTACTTTGGTTATAAATATAATTAATTATGCTGATAGTTTTCCTGATATTGAACCAGCCCTGCATCCCTGGTAGAAATCCTACTTGGTCATAGTGTACTATCCTGGGGATGACTTTCTGTAATCTCATTGCTAATATCTTGTTCAAAATTTTTGCATCAATATTCATTAGGGAAATT